>CEMJ01393560.1:21575-34084 GCA_900068955.1 Clitocybe nebularis | reverse complement strand
AACCTGACAAGCTCCTAGCACCATCCTGCTTGGATGAGGGCATAGTTCCCACGTTATATAATCGTAAAACATTTGACCCAAATAATGATTAGTACAAAATAAATAACTCTAAATAAACTATTTTATCGCAACGTCTCATCCACAGAATTCCGGAGCGTCGATGAAGACTGCAGGTGGCCTGAGTCAGACTTAAAATTTCGGATTAAAAAACAAACACACTCACACTCATATGGTTGCTCTTCGAGCGAGTGAAAATACTCATCATTCGCTTCCGGCTATTCGATCGACTCGGTCGCTCGTCTTCCACGTCCAGGGATTCTGGCTCATCCGTCAATGGAAGCGTTGTGAACGCTGTCGTTGAATGAGCTTCGTCAGATTTCTTCCGTGTCCCTTTCCTCCATCCTCGACTTGGAGACCCCGATTTCGCCCGAGTGTATTTCGAATGGATAGACGCTAGCTTCGAATCATCATCTATGGACAGCACCTTGGCCCTAGGTAGTTTTGGTGGAGGCCCTTTCACATCTATCTGGGGAGCAGCCTTAGCTGAGGATGTCCATTTTGTCTTAGAAATGAGTTCTCGTGCTACAGGCAAGACTGGGAGCAGTGGTTGATGGAATGCCATTTTTACCCAGCCTCTCCAGCTCATGTCTGAGGGAATGAATTGGTTGACCAACTCTTCGAACTGAAGATCTAGGTTAAAACCGCAAATACAAACCAAGGTAAATGACACGCACACTCCAAGTCTGATTACGGTACTCGAGATCACGGGTTCTGATTCTTGCTTCACGACATTCGAAAGAGCCCTCTTTTGCAATGCTCAACAGCAAGTCCAAGCTGGAGTATTTGTCAGATTTAATATTTCAAACGTAACTTTAACCTACCTTGCTATCCGTACAAGAACGAAACTTTTCTGGGATGCACGCGTCTTCATTTCAGCAGCATCCCCTGCTTTCTTGTCCAGGTCACGTTTATGTTTCGATTGACCATCCCTGACATCCGACGAAGAGTTGTGGCGAAGAGTTTCAGTGGAGTGCATCTTCTGGAGAGTTGGCAGTTGTAAGGTATCTTTCATACCTCTCAGGTCAGTGAAGGATCGGGAAGTGCCCAATTTTCGTAAAGGGGGTGGTGCCAGTTCTCCTTTGTTGGAATCAGCTCGGGAACCATATAGTGTCCGCGGGGAATCCAAGGAAGTACGGCCTCCAATCAGTGCTTTAGGTACTTGAAGTTCGAGGGTTTCATTTGTTGAATCATCAATAGCACTCTGTCTGTGTCTTCTTGCTGGCCACAAATATTCCATGATTCGACGACCTACTCTCGCATCGATTTGTAGACGCATGGGATGCAAGGATAATTCGAAAGATTCATATATCGTAATCCCACCGACAGGAGCTAGAATAGTCCAATTTGCAAGAAGGAACAGGCCCCTCTAGGACAAAAGTAAGTTTCATGTAGGCATCACTTATCAAAATGAAGAACCTTTGAAAGGAAATGGTTCGCCGGTTCGTCATGTTTCGAAAGGATCTCCGGCCATAGGGCGTGGCGTGAGCCGTCGAATGCCTGCAGATTTCCCAGGGACAGATCGTTCCCTGTCGAACTATCTTGCCTGTTTAGCCAGTAGTAGTTGATGTCTTGTACAACGAGCTTCGAAAGGAGGTCCCGCCTGTCATCCAACATTCTCCACGATATCTCTGATGACGATGCGTGAAGTAAAAGTGCAGATTTTTGGTCCATACGGTCATCAGAGCGGTCCTGAGCCAGCTTGATGGCATCGAATAAGAAACCGAGCTCTTCTGACATAAGGTATATGTGGGCTTTGTGTTTCAATAGTTCTAGTTTGCCTTCGTCGCTTTGAAGTTTAGGATTGAGCCCAGTGTCAGCTGCACGCGTAGTGTCGGTTACATCATTTAAACGCCCCTGTAGTTCTGCTACAACATTGGCAGCAGATCCTAGGTCAGTGAAATCATACGTAAAAAGCAGTGTGTCTAGCTTGTCCAGGCGAATCTTATGTGCAGCATCAGAGAAGAGAAGCAGTTTCGTTACGATATGCGAAATTGCTTGGAAATGTTCATCGCTCGCAGACACAGTGAAACGCGGGATGTGAACACGGATGAGGTCCTGGAGGACATTAGCTGTTAGTCGAAATTAAGACAACATAGACCCACAGTTTGATCTTGAAGATGATTGTCAGTGCTAGGGGTCGCCTTCTCATCATTCGCTCGGACCACCGATGTTACGTTGTTGCGAAGACGAAGACGATTGAATTTGTCGTAGTGGAAGGTTGCATCAGTCTGTGGTACCAATCGATCGAAGTCGTTGCTTTCACACCGAAGATCAATAAGGACTTCGAAGGGAACGCAACCATCCCCAGGAGAAAGATATCCAACGGGGGAGAATGTTTGTAGACCAGATAGAGATGTGTAATTTCTAGATTGGAGTTAACGTGTATTGCTAATAGACAGACGCGGGATTTGCACCTTGACATAACCTTTCCGCTGATTGGATCGTCTGCATTGGAATTGTCCATGATTGCGAATGACTGAAGTTTCGCTTGGACGGCAGCTACTATGCAAACTTCTTTGGGACCTTCACCACGCAAGATAACCTGAGGTTTGAGAAGGAGGCAGCAATGACTTTTCCGTAAGGAAACACCATCTGACCAGCCACTAAGAGGATCGGGTGCTTCGAGCGGCTCACTTGTTGGATCCGTAGAAACCTCTACGGATGCCTTTGGTTGCTCAGTCTTCAATATTTTGCGCAACGCTGACGCCGCCATTTGAGCGGTGGTGCCTGTGCCCCGCGGTTTATTTGGGTCGTCTTTATCTTCGTTCTCGGTTTTGGTCGCGAGGGCTGCTTCGGCTTGATCTCTGATAAATTTGACAGCACTAACGTACATTTAAATAACGTCGGGGGCGTATGATTTGAACCTCTACGTACCGCGTTGCCATGTGATATTCTATTCCTCGGCGCGCACGGGAGCAGTAGTAGTACTGCATCATTATCTGCGCTCAAGTTGTGAGGAGTAAGGAGGGTGGGCAACGTATAGAACGTACATCGCGTATGGCACTATCCATATAGACTTTCGGACAATGGATCTGATAAACGTTTTCGAATTCTGCCCATTCGTCTGGAGAAACAGTGTACGAAGGTAAAATGTAGCTTTGGGTAGTTTGGCTATGATTTCCATCCGGAGACTTGTCTGTTTCTCTGAGAAGAGCCACATAGTCTTCTAACAATGTGACCATTTTTTCAACCGAGGAACGATCCTTACGAATCTTGTTAGTAAGTAAGGAACGATAGGCGGACGCCCGCTCACGTTGGTCTTGTCACTCGTGGATCTTTTGTGGCGCATAGCTTTTTTCAACTCGATAATTCGGGCCAATGCTAAGGAAATCTGCACTTGTGGGACAGCTATTTAGAGGTTGAGTGGAAAGTCTACATGCAACGCATGGAATGGCTCACATGGCTCCTTCCCTAAGAGACATGTATGCGAATGTTCTGCGCCGAATTTACTGGCCTTCGTGGCATTCAAAGGCGCAACGGAATTTCGCTTGAAGTAAGTGAAGTGAGGACACGAGACGACAGGGAGCAAATGTAAGTCCGCGGGCTCAGACGGCGACCAGTCTGTCTCGATGAAATCATCAGCATCACTCCAAACGGAGGAGGGTTCTGTTATGGGCAAGTCCTTATGAGTCCCGTAGTTTCCCCGTTGCGAAGGTGCTGACATCTTCACGGCCTGACGAAGAGGCTCATTGAAAGTAGACAGCATTGCACGTAGGTCCAACCCCCTCAGGACGACTTCTGCAGCATAGAAGGGTTTACGTCGGAGGACCTTAGTAGTTTCTGGTAGAAACCCCGGAGCAATAGACTCTTCATCTCGCTGGTGCAAATCCGCCTGGAATTCATCAATCATCCCCTTGACGCCGATCCAAGGCATTACGCCATCTACCCAAGCTATGAAAGAATATATTAGCTGCTGGCATTTTGTTGAATAAAACAGCCTGGGACAAACTTTCGCGGGATTCATCGATGTAAGCATGTGATATGAAAAGACGGCGAATCCGAACCCGATACTTCAGTGTAGCTATATGACGACCCAGTTTTGGTGATATCGGCCGCGGAGGGTAAATCGACCCCTGCCGTATGGGGAGGGAAAGTACCCCCTCGAACAGTGAGCACCATTTCCAAAAGTGTGTGAACGACTTTGGTGTCAAATGAAAGCTACTCGGATCGTGGTGGTGGTGGGTGCCTGGCGCAGAACTTCTTGTCGACGATGCCAAAGATACAGATAGGTGAATGAAATCTGATCGAAAGGCATTGTAAGAATCTTCTGGTCCCTGGTTTTCTCCATGAGCGTGGAGCTGTAGGAATGGAAACCTGGGGAACTCACTTTGATCAAGGGTACTGTAAGTTTCTTTTCTAACTTTACATCGTAATGAGGTCTGAACTCGAAGTATCTGCATTCACGATGAAATGCCGTTCCGGAACATCGAAGACATTCGGTACCACAAGAACGCTCTAATACAAACCCTATACCGAAACGAACACCTGACCGGAGTTTGGCACATATTTTTTGGTACGGTTTCGAGGCCTCTGGAATGTGGTGTGCATACGATGCACGCTGATTGTGTGCAACAACATGTTCCAAGCTGTCCCAGATTGCGTCAGACCAATGGTCTATGGCTATGTGGATAGACGTACTTCGGAATTGCAATAAACATGGAATCACTGACAACTTGGATCAGCTCAGCGTCTTCATTTCTCCGACCAACAAGCAGCTTTGTGTTCCCTTGGAATGAAAGAACAAATCCAGCACCATTATGGAGCAGCTGATATGGATTTCGTGAACCTTAGTATCCCATTGATGAACAGGGGAACACTGGGGAAAAACCAAAAATACCTTTCACATGGAAGCGAACTTCGCCTTTAAATGATGCCACGATACTCCAATGAAATACAAGCCTCATCTAAAACGAAACTTGTGGGGGTGATCTTGGCGTGCGGCATGGAATGACTAACCTTATCCCAAAATCCAACCACTGGGGATGGATCTCGGGGGGAGCTTGAAAGTGTTTCTATAACTCTCATAAGATCTTGAATGGCCGGCGTATAGCTGACACCCCAAGAGAAGATTGTCGCTGAAGTGGTTGTCACATGGATTGTGGGATTTGCGTAGCTCTTGACAGGCATGATCGTTTTAGGGACAGAGATCGACAGGGGAGAAGAGCCGTGAACGCCTGAGTGTGGTTCTAAGATGGGGCAGTCAATCCAGTCAACAGATAAGTCGGTCCCCATTTCTTCGCCGATTACGAGGTCCGTGTCAAACTCTAGGACTGCGATGCTCGAGTCACGATGAGGTGGTATGCTGAATAAAGGTAGCGGATAATTCCTAAGAGTAAGGTGTAAGGAAGATAGCGTGAAGTTTAGGTGCATGGGTATCAGCAACGAGAATTGTGTTTCCCGAGGTAGCCCATTACCGTTCTCATGTAGGAAATCGGGCAGTCTCTCAGCGGGAAATGAGGGTGATTGGGCAGTGAGGGACAGGTGGTTCAGCGTCGCCCTGAAGAGCGGTGGGATTTGTCCAGGGGGAGAAACTTGTATAATATCCGGGAAAGCTGCTATGCCTTTCGACTTTATAGCATGTGTACCGCGCAATCTTTCATTGATTACGTCCTCTGATCTGCAGCGTTTCTCGGTGTGGTCCTGAAGTCTAAGAGTCCAATCTAGTGCATGGACTTCATCCAACCTTCGCCGGGCTTCATCGATCGATACTGAATGATTGGCTCCAAATTGGTAGTTTGGTTCTGGATCAGATATTCCGGGAGGAGGTGTATCCAATTCAGCCTCTAGAATGGCAGCGACCTTGGCAGTGAAAGCGTCCTCGCGGGCAAGTCTTTGTGTTACAGCATCCTCTCCACAGCGCCAGATGGTGCTAAGCTTGCTCTCAAATGGATCATCCGACGCCTCCAAACACAAACAGCGCAAACGCAACGAGAGATTAGGCATAGCCTTTGGACCCTCTGGTTCGGGTGATATCATATTGCTGTAGTGGCCCGTGACCGCAACTCGGCTCAGATGGCGGACTGCTTTAAGGGTAACAGTCGCTTCGGTGATCAAATCTGCCAGAACGAAACCGAACGGGATGCGTACGCGTGCACTATCAGCTTCCACGAAGATGGACGTGGTTCCGGTTGTTGGAAGGATAGCAATATCCCACAAGTGCAAAACGATAAGCTCCTCCCATTTCTCCCCAACATCTTCATCCCATTTGTTTAGCTGAGATGGCATGCGAACGTATACAGCCGCTCGATTCCAACGAAGGCTAGATTGTCCGGCGACGATGCCATCTATACGGGTCACAAGCCGCTGCTTCTGCAAAGCCATTATCATTTGAATTGTAGTTATGCCGATCTTGAAGTGGTACAAAACGCTTGCCGGAGGTTTAGGGGCAGTTAGACGGGGGGTTTTAACCGGTCGCAAAGAGTGCAGCGTTTGAAGGGCCAACAATACATTATAAACATGCGCAAGTTGGAAATTAATGCGGATATGAGGGATTTCCCCAATTACATCACAAGTATCGCTATCTCTGGATGGATCAGATCCCCTTTTCCCAAGGAAACACATGTTGATGTTGACGTTCGCTATGCGTAGGAACTCTTCATGGTTAAGGGATGGGTCATCTTTTTCAGCAATCAACGGATCGTCTGCGTCGTACTGCGTCGCAACAGCGCTTCTAAAGGCAACATTTGCAAGGCATATCTTGATGTATGCAGAGACGTCATGCGTGATGGTAGAAACTCGAGCGGCTGCAACTGCGTCAACTATTTTTTCTTGGGGTAGGGAAAGTTTAAGCCGAGTTTCTGTTCGCCGTGTGAGATTATGAAAGCGGTGTGCGTGATCTGCGTGCATCGAAGAGTAGTGCGCCGCAAAGCTTGTCCGGAATGCAAAACCTCGCGACAGGTCCATTACGTCAAGAGGGTTAACATCTGGCGCAGTAACTATTACTACGAATCGCGCTACTGCCAACGTTGCAGCCACCCCCCCAGGGAATTTGTCGAGTAGTGGCCTTGAGGGTGAGCTTCGAGCAACTTCCCTTCCACTAGCTGGAACAATGGAAAACAGTTGATGGATTGTAGCTATGACATTTGGATGCCATAATTCCACACATATGGTATCCGTGGTTGTCTGAAGTTCAAGAACTGACGAGGACGGCAAGACAGATGCAATGCCATCACTGTCATGTACGAGGGACGCGATGGCATGGCCTTCTCCAAATAGCTCAATCGATTCTATAGAAATTACAGGGGGATCGTCCAGGAAGTCTGTGTCGGACGTGCGGAGTGTGGTGAACCCTCTGGCGCTAGTTGCGGGTTTTGATCTTACCCTAACAAGGGTAGGCTCAAGCACCACAAACAAGCTGTAATTCATCCGCAGGGGTGTGGAAGCACTATGGGTTGAAGTCGGTTGAGCCGATGATGAAGTATCTCTCCCGAAATTAGATTTTGCAGATATGATTAAGCCGTTAGTTCTCAATTCCAGAGCGACAGGCTTGGAGGCCCTAGGGTCTCCACAGATGATGCGTCCACGTATCGTTCCACATTCCAGCTCAAATATGACTCGTGGAACTTTGCGATGTGTCCCCATGGAGGTGGATCGACTGGGCCGATGCTCCACAGAAGGCTCTATCTCAGCAACGAGCTGGCGCAGGCACTCTACTCGCTCCGTGACTTCCACCCCCTCGACCTTTATATGTATGGCAAGGAGGGGAGCATTAGGATCTCCACACAAGAAAGGCGAGGGTACGAGCCATGGGGCTGGCCATTGAGTTGCCAGGGCCTGAAGTTCCACGGTTCCGACAGTTAGTAGCTGTAGGCTGTCCAATCTTGTACGTCTTTCCACAGCTACTTTTTGGATAGACATTTTGAATATATAACTGTCAGGATCGTAGTTATCCAATTTCCTGCATCGGCCTAGCCATTGTTCATGTAGATGGTTGTCGGATTCGTCATCACATAGATTGGAACTAAGCGAAAGGTTGTGAATAGTGGTCTCATAGGAACCCTCAGCCCAACTTGGTTGGACAGAGAAAGTCACTGTAGATATTGAAATTTTTGCGAGTCTGAGAACTGAGAGCAAGGACTAGAGAAGAAAAAAATGAGATGCTTAAGCCGGAAAGTGTGAAGGACATACAGTAGATTTACTGTCTCTTAGTCTCGAACACGGTTGACGCAAGAATCGGCGTCTTGGTCGTATCGACGCCTTTGTCCAATGTTAGCTCATGCCTGGAGGACGTCAAGATGACTCACCGAGAGAGCCTCAAGGAACGGAGATGCCGGAGAGGTGGGCGATTTAGTGGTATCAACATCTGATGAAAGTGGCGCGGAATATGGGGGAAATTGGCCATGGAGGGACATGACTGGAGAAACAGGGGAGAAAAGATGTTCTGTGTCCGAGGGATTGGGAATTATGTTCTCCGAAGGTGGTGTCAGAACATAATCGGCTGAAGTAAGAGCAGGTTTGTGGATTTCGATGGTGGGCGTGGATCGGGGTTGTTGAAATTGAATCTCCCTCAATGAGGCAAGTAGGGAGTTTAATGCATCTAATTTGACAAAACAATCCCCAATGTTAAGAGTGGTCCCCAAGCTGTGGGTATCAGTAGTGCCTTCCCTAGGATTGAAACCCATTGATGCTTCAAAATCGATGACCCCTGGCAGCTTTAAGATCTCTACAGGTTTCTCGGATTCTGCTTATCATCTTCAGCTTTCTTCTATGAAATACGGGGTAATGGACATACTGGCTAGTGCTGAAGGACGCGTCGACCCTGTCACGTTATACAGACGGAACGTGATTTCTGCAGTACCTTGAGCTTTCCCCCATGCTCGATCTAGAGACCTCTGGAAACTTTCCGTTAACCTCCGTCTCCACGCAACCATACCAATCAACCGTCTCGACTTCAATGATCTTGGCATCTTATCCACATCTACAATTCCGGTAACCTGCTCTAATTGAGTAAAAGATAGGTTTGCGTGAAGAGTTGTCTTCTCTGCAACAAGTCGAGTACCAGGTATTTCAGAAAAGGTGAAGGATGTCGAGTGGAGTTCAAAGGTAAGGCCTGATACAATGAAAGGTAACCAGCGTATCAGCAAGCGAAGGCATGCCACAACGCAGGTGCGAATCAGCGGACGAAAGTAGGGTTCCAGAGAAGAATAGCAATTCCAAATGAGTTGGCGAAGTCGATAAGCCATTGGGGACGGTGCGAAATCCGCCAAAGTAAGGGTGCGATTGTGTCCCCGAAGAGGTGTCACCATCCCTTTTGCTTCTGTTTTCCCAAATTCTATGTGTAAACCGTATAACCTGACATTAAACCCCCCGTTGGCCCAGGTATAGCTGACGCGATCCACGCGTAGGGTACGCGAGCCAGTGCGGATGTAGAGCCCACGAATAGATCTCAGGCTAACGCTTCGAATTCGCACATGTCGGGAAACTACCGCAAGGAACCATGGAATCAAATAAGTCCTCAAAAGTAGTGAGAATGTCAAGAGTCGGACAATCCAGAAAAGCAACGATGTCCATGCACCATCCGGTGTCCCAAGGAGAAGTGCATGGAAAAGCGATATTGGAGAATGGTGACCGGGTTTCATGATATATGGTCTACGAGGGCGCCAAGATTTAACCAAGAGCTTGAACTGAAAATAATTGAGAGCGCACCTGTGCTAATTGACCTTCAACGAGCGGCAAGCGTGTTTTCAGTCCAGCAGGCGCTTGACCCTCGTGTATATAGATGGAAGTGGTTGCAGAGAGACTCAAAGGTCAAATTGCGGTTGTAATATAAGACAGGCTGGCTAATAACGTTGGAAGCACGATGTGCACTTGCATGCCACCTTGATGTCCAACTTCAACAATTGGGCCGGAGTCCCCAAACAGTTTTGGTCATGATTCGCACTTGTGCGATCAATAAAGGTCCTTATGTCAGCGCATTCCACATAGGTCACAAGAGGTCACATTGTTAGACCCAGATGATAATGGTATACACCATGTAACGATTTTAGTCGCCAGGTTAACGTGAGGTTAACAATGGGTTAATAGGGTGGGTGTTGGGGATGGGGGAGGGGGTTGTTGGCACATAGAAATAGTCTAGGTGTAATAATAGTCGGCATGCATGATTGAACTTGTCCAACACTCAGACCAGAAATCGAACCACAGAACCTATTCCTCTATGTCCAAATCGAGTACACTAAAAGGGATGGGTGTGTATTTATCTAGATGATTCCCTGATATCAGCTTGAATGTGGACTTACCATTCTTCTGAGTTTGCCTCGGCTGGCTTGTAAGTTGAAAACATGAAGGAGCTACCGACAAAACTTCCAGGATTGAAAACATGACACCCAGTGTACGTAATTTTAAACCTGTCATACTTGTCTGCAAGGACAAGCTACAAAGAACACAGTTTTAGTAATTTTGATATTGGATTAATGGTAGTAACTCACCGCAGTAGGCAGTGGATATAGCCGGAGGGAATGGTCGTAATCGGCTAAAGTAGGCTGAATGTTAACAGTGAAGGGGGCCAAATGTGCTTGGTCGAGAATAGACTGCACAAGCTAATTCACTTCGTTCAGCATGTTTTCCATGTCTGGCTAGATTTTGCACTTACATATCTTTTGAGATCTTCACTGTTAACATCTGGCTTCACACCCACAACATTTCTCAACATCCTTGACATCGTATCTTCTCTAAAAACGACAATTTCCTGATCGAAAAATTTGATGCGGCAAGGATTTGAAGCAAAGTGCACCCTTGGAATCTTCGCTTTGAGACGAGTTGTAAAGGTCGATAGTAAGTGTTGCCTAGGTAATGTTCCGTTGACGGTGACGTCCAGGGGGCCTGGGACAAATACAAAATGGGTGGATCTGATGATTGTTGGATAAGAAGCAATAAGCTCGGCGAGCGCATCGAACCCTTCTGTTAGGTGGATCAGTATCAGACAATTCTTGTTTTGTTCGATTAATCACTCGCAAACCTTGATACCTCTGAATGTCGCGGCTGTTCCCGTGTGCAATCGACCGACTTGTGAAATTCCCGCAAAGGATTATGATCTTTGGTATGAAACTGTTCTCAACACAGTTGTCAAACATTTTCTGGAGACCAATTAAAGTTTGAGGGTGGTCAAGCCACACATCAGAAAGGAAGAAAAAGTGAAGTTCTGGGAGCTCCTCGCGAACGCGGGTGGCAAAGCGGGACTAGGATGGTTAGTTTCTGCGCATCCACAGCGAAACAAGCACATACATCTTCTAGTAGTGTTGTTGACCCCTTACCTAAGAAGTCAATGTGCCCATATATAGACCTGGGAGAAATAGGTGACGTACTAAAAATGGATGGATGAGGATGTCTTACCGAGATATTTCTCGAGGCTCACAAGGCGGTTGTCCGATGGCAATAATCTCGAGCGTCGCATCTTCAGTATACTCTCCTTCAACAAGTGCAAAACAGCCCTCGGTAAAGAGCCCCTCTCCAGGCTCATCCTGACATAGCTCATGATTGAACTCGAGAGTAGACAGACTGGCTATTGACTGACCAATTTTGAGAAATCTAGCTCGACACTTCCATCCCCATCTTCGATGCATAATTTTCCTTCCTTGTTCTGGGCCAGCATCCCAAGTAGCAGAAATCTGTCTCCGGCTCGTCCTAAGAGTTGTTTCGTAGATTTTAACTACAAACTGAGTGCCTAAAGACATCTACGAGTGTTTATAGCTTACAGTCACGAGTCGTTCTCGGTCGCGAGAGGGAAGAGTCGATGGGGCAAAATGTTCATTCCTGAGAACACATTGCTTGATTATAAAAAGCCTGTCACGGGTGGACTGAATACGAGATTCAGGGGACCCTGATATCGTTGAAGGCGTCGCCACCCTACAACACATTTTAACAAGCTTTTCACATCCCAACAATCACCTACCTTTGAAACGTTCCACTCTCTTGGGACCATCGCCAAAGCGGCATATCAAAGGCATTTATGACGTAAAGATGGCTTTCTGGGTCCATTAATTCCTTCTCTACATTTGATCTTTCGCCTTGATCTTGAAGAGATTCGTATACCCTTTTTAGGATGTCTACAGACACCTTCATCGTCGCATCTGAAAGCAGGTGAGTTAGCCCAGTTATTGGAAAAAATGCTAAACGTACCATCCTGTTTGCTGTACTCAACCGCGATTGTTTCCAAGCTAGCTTCAATGTCTTCGTCCGGAATTTCATGTTCATCCAAGATTGCCTCCAGCAGTTCAGATACCTCTGGTCCAAGGGAGTAACTGAACTTTCGGAAGGCCTAGATCCCGTGTTTCTTTATGTAAATTCAAACAGACCAAGTTTCCGTACCTTAAGAATGCTGCGTTGTCGCGCGTCCGCCATGAGATTCAGATTTCAGGATGAATGCTATATTGGATTGACAAAATAGCGCCGAAAAGGGACGAAACTACCTGAGCCGAGCGCAGTTCGAGCTCTCAGTTGATATTGGCGCGTCG
>CEMJ01393560.1:3624-21562 GCA_900068955.1 Clitocybe nebularis | reverse complement strand
GCAACCACAATCGCGCTGGCACGTGGTTGACCCCTAATAGTAATAGTCAGTAAAGGTGACGTCCTGCTCTTATCACCCCCAATGTTTTCAACTCTGGACGTCGATATAAGACCAGGATCAGGGCTTGGACGATTCGAAATAGGTCATTGTCTGTTATATAAATTCATTTTCGGTAAGCTTATAGTCACAGAAAGGTTCCTCCTTGTGGACTGTCCTCGACTCGTTACGCCACCTTCAACATTCCTTCCCCCAGGTTGACATCAAATACGATCCTGACGCTTCTTCCACTACCCCCGTTGTTTTGCATATTCGTCCCCATCTTGATCTTCTCTTCTCTGGTAAACATCAGAGGTTACATACGATATGCCTACGTAGGCTGCGGGATCCCAATCCGCCATTGACATTGCGATATCGAGATACGATACTATCTTCTGCAGAAGAAGTTCTAAGACGAGTTGGTGTCAGTCGTGCTTTTGGGCCCACCTACCCAGGTGATGATCTACGGTACCCTGGGCTATGGTTCAGTTTTGAAGAGGACGGGATGGGCGAAGGACTGAAAGGATCTGAAGACAGAAAGCAGGAGGTTAAAAGGGTCCTTATTTCACAAAAGGGGAACGACGGAAAGGATCAGGATGCTCTGGGTGAAGTTTCTGAATGTCCAGTGATGGCGGGTGACATCAGACAGGCTATTGTCAAGGTCTGCTTGGCCTTCATACCCTAACATATATTTCTAACGACTTAAAACAAGGTCCACGATGGCATTACACTCTCTTTCTATCCATCGACATCTAGCCCCATTCATATACGACTGGGAGAAACGACAGCTCAAGACTTGATAATTGATCTAGGACCCCCACTACGAATACACTACAAGGAAGACGAAAGAATGACTATTCATTCCACTAACAGGACGTCAGAAGAAGCGCCCGATACTGACTGTAGGAGTCCCTCTTGCCGTTGATGCTGTAGACTGATATAATATTTCTGCAGATTTCTACAATTATTTTCAACATGGTTTGGACTTTCTGATATCAGGTTCCTCACATATTGTGAAGAAGATTATTCTTCATTCCAATGTGGTAAGATCTTATTTACAAGCTTTGCTATGCTTGAATCTACCATGCGTTTTACAGCCCGGTTCACCGTTGTTCCAAAGATACAAACGCTGTAACTGGGAAATAGAAGGTAAACCTGAAGATGATGAAGATGGTAATGGCGATCTTTCATTCTATATCGTACAACCTCATAAACCTTTTGAAAGATACCCCCCCGCGAAAACGGTTCTTTGACAGAGTACGTCTTGCAGTATTGTGACCGGCCTGGCTCACCGTTGGTCTGGAAGTTCGAGACAATAAGCCATTTCCTTAGCCCCCGCGAACCTCCCCCCTCGATGCACCTCGATCGTACAGATGAAGAGGAGGATATAACACTACCTAGCGCAACCACACGTCGTAAGGAATTTGTAGGATTTAGCAAACCCACATTGGTGCTCACTAACCACTTAGTCTATGGCTATGATGGAATCATCCTAGAAGTTTCGGAATCATCCCAGGTTGTATCTGTTATGTTGTTCTAGAACGCTCGACATGCGGTGCTGTATCATTATTATAATCTAGTGTACTGGTAATTTTACCTGATAGTGAAGATATCTTACATGAAAATCGATCTGACAAGACATATCGGCGGAAGTGCTTGATGATAGGAAGCCTCCTAGGACTGTGACTTTGACTTTGGTTTGTTCAAGATATACCATCGCACGAGATCGAGCGTTGCACTAGCGTCTTCTACGGAAGAGTGGCCAACGGCACTACCACCCGTTTGGATTAGAATTCCCAAATGTTCCCGAACCCTGGAAGATGAAATTAGTTTAAGAAGTCTGTTGGAGAAAAACAGTTATACAAATCTCTTAATGACCTCCGATAGGGGGCCCCAGCTCGGTGAGGAAGAAGTAATGCCGTGTCTACACATCTATGATGAATGATTCGAAGTGTCTTCAAGTCGTTATCCAGGCCATGACCTATTAATATGGTTTCTGCGTTAATGAGGGAATCTAATGACGTCCGGATCGAAGCCAGGGGAAGCAAAGCTTTCGAGTAGGTTTCGGCTGTTATGCCAGAGAATCGGGTGATATAGTCACTGATTTGATGGTTATGAATCAGATCTGTGATAGAGGCTGTAAGAATCACATACATGGGTTCAACCCCTGAATCCATTCGGACCAGTTGGTCAAATACTTCGGCGCCAGAACCATCGACCAAAGAGACTCGCGCCACACGCATACCCCCCGTGGTATAAATCATCTCGCAATCAATTGCAGCCACATCTAGAGCAGTGGGGGTCGTAACGCTGGGTTCTAGAAATGAGAATGGGTACCGAGAGTGCAAATCCTCAGGTTTTGTTTCGTAGAATACATGAGGGCCATGAGTGCAACCCTCACTGTCTGCAACGGATCTTGAACAACAATTAAATAACCGAGATTTTTCGCCTGTGAGAATATTAGATATAGATCTTGTAGTTTGGATGTAAATCGACTCACCATTTATCTTCGCCGTGTATGGCTTCCCCCAGTGATAGATACACTGGTCAGCCTCTTCTCTCCGCTTGACTTGAAAGGGTTGTCCACAGCGTTCGCATTTAGCCACCTTTCCCTCTAGACTGGGTTGGTCTCCTCCAAGCCCTTCCGGGATTTCAACAAAATAACCCCATTTAAGTAATTCTGGTATGGAATGAACATATGGTTCTAAAAGGGCCTTGGAAAGTCGAAGAGAATTCAATGATTTGCGGGACTCGGCACGCGCAGTAATTTCAGCTTCTGTCCCAACAGACATGTGAGAAAGAGAATTGGGTACAGGACGTTTCTTCAAAGCCCCCGCGCACTGTATAATAGCCTATCAAGACATAAGCCTCGCAGTCCAAGCTATGAAATATGATTGGCCTACATTACGGTATGTGAGCTTGTGAGACTTGTTGTACACTTCTTCCTCCTGCTTAAGTGCGTGATCGGATGCAAGCGTAGGGTTTTCAGGAAGAATCGCTGAGTATAATATTTTAAAATGATCATACAAGGTCTTGAGCATCGTCTGAGTGCGTCAATGTGAACAGGGCGCAGAAGGATGAGACCCGCGTCACTGACCTGTCGAACGGAAACTGCAACTTTTGACTGTGCAGCATTGACTCTTAGGATAGGTACACCAGTCTTCACTCAGGAAGTCATGGGCGGGCCATATTGTAATGATAGCGAGGTACCTTACATTGGTGTGTGACATGGATGGAATTGCTAACGACTTGTGCTGCACGCCGAGCTTCTGTAACTTTCTTGGTGGCTCTCCTGTGGAACTTGATGTGATTGCACTACTCCGATGAGGGGAGACTGGCACAGCGCGTTTGGACGGAATGGTGGATGATCCAGTAGAACTGGTCGCCTCCAAAGACTGTAAGGAACTTGACGGTTTCGCCTTAGTTTCCCTGACCCGAATATTGAGGGTAGCGGGTGGTGGGACATCGAGACGGTGGGAGAATATACATCTACGGCGCGCACAAGTTTCTCGTTCGGGACATGCGAGAGTCTGGAAGAGACTCAACGAAGAGAACATGACGGTAGTACTTGTCTTCGTAGTAGGTGGCAGTGCCCATCATATATCATCCTATTCCGTCGAGATTGTACTGAATTTGACCGTGCTGATCACGTGCAATTCTCACGCTAGAATTGGCTCCATTCTCTCTAGTATTAGCGTTGACCGCTGTACAATTATTTTGGGGACACTCTTATATTTCAACGCGTCGTTCCTCCAAGACTGCGCACCATCCGCAAGATGCCGCCAAAAACCTCTGGAAAAACGAGGAATCATGCCCCATTATTGAAAAACATAACCACCCGCATTGAGTACGTGCCGGATTGGTTCTTTTACGCCCAATGTATTCACAGCGTCATTTCTGTAATAGAGACGATCCAAACCACCACCTTGCTGGCCCCTTTCTTCCTCAGACGTATGCCCGCCCCCCCAACCTGCCGCCTTCATGCTGAATATTCTTTTAGCCCCCTTGGGTCACTGACCCCAGAGCGAAGTGCTTCCCCTATACCCGCGAACGGGAGGTCGCGCCACCCACACGTTTCTCCCTGGTTGCGCTGGGCTGTCCGCCCCGGTACGTTAATTGACTCTTCCGCTTTTCTACCATGTGTCTGAATGCCCACCACTGGCAGTATCTTCGTTCAAGCTCTTGCTTATTCCGATTGTGCTCTATGTCAATTGGGAGCTTCTTTCGCCATACCTCTCACCAGATGCCCCAAACCCATTCGGAGGATTTTTCCTTATATCAAACCGCCTACCGACATCAACCACTGAACGTCCACTATACGCAAAATCCTATCAAGACATAGGTTTCATCGCCTACAACATCGTTTTCTTCTCACTTGTTCGACAAGTGGTCACCAATAAAATTTGTAGACCAATTGGAAAATACTTCGGACTCAAACGAGAAGCAAAGTTGGATAGATTTGGGGAGCAAGGCTATGCCCTTGTCTATTTCATGGTATTCGGCGCCTGGGGTTTCGTCAGTAGAGTTTCCCAACGTGTCCATTCTTTAACTGACCTTTGCATCAGAGAATTATGGGACAGTTACGTACATGGTGGTACCGTACGGAGTATTTCTGGATTGGTAAGCCCAATCATATATACGCCATCCCAGCATTCATGACTGTCGTTGCAGATTACCCACACTGGGAGATGACACCAGAACTCAAGAGGTATTATCTGATGCAGTTATCGTACTGGTGTCAGCAGCTCCTTGTCCTTGCGCTAGGCCTCGAAAAGCCAAGGAAAGATTATTGGGAACTTGTTGCACATCATATAGTCACCCTTTGGTTGGTCGGGTAAGAGCTTTCACTGGTATGAAATTATCGAATTTGAACTCAAAACCACATAGGTGGAGTTACTTTATGAATCTAACCTTAATCGGGAATGCGGTATTTATGAGTATGGACATACCTGACGTATTCTTGGCCGTCAGTGATGCAACATCATTTCATATCATGTTTCCTAACACTTTTTTCAGTTCTCCAAATTGCTAAACTATATTCAGTGGAACAGAGCAAAAGTATACTCATTCGTCGCCTTCATCCTTGTTTGGACGTGAGTAACCCCCCTTTTCTTTGTTTCCATAGTATGTTAAAACTAATCTGGGGGCTAGATATTTCCGACATTATCTGAATCTAAGAATTCTATGGTCAGTTTGGTATGAATTCGACCTCAGACCGTACGCCCGCTCTCGTTCTTGAACATAATCCCCTATTCACGCTGTGTCCCTGTAGCGAGAATTCCAGGGTCTGGAAGTCGATAGACGGTGTTTACTTGGTTGGATGGATGCGTGACCAGATTTTCCTCGCACTTGGGCTCTTACAACTTCTAAATATTTTCTGGTACTACCTTATGATGCGGATACTTGTTCGGTTAGTCGCGCCATCTGTACGAATAATCCACATCTCACACGGAACCTACAGAGCTATCGTTACCAGTAAGACTGAAGATGAAAGGTCAGATGATGAGGACGACGGTGAAGAAGACACGAAAGAGGAATGATTGGATTCATTGGCAAAGCTGTGTCTTGCGGTAAGGTACATGTCAGACTCTAATATTTTTGGACGGGATTTTAGCCGCAGAGGAACATGCGCCAGTCTTAATACCATCTCATCCATGGATAGCAAACAGTTAATGGATATGTTTACAAACTAAGTATACAGCTGCAAGATATACACCCTGGGTCCATTGTTCAGTGCTCAGTTTCTGGGTCCTATCCATTCAAGCAGGCATCGGAAGTATGATTCCTTCCTCGTCTGAATAATCACTATCTTCTTCATGTGGCTTGAATTTAACTTTGACACCTTGCGATTCAGTGTGGTTCGGCCATCTGCTTTCCCGCTGTAAGTCAATTGGATCACCTGCTGCCATAGACATCATGGCTTCCAGAGTGTGCTATGTGAACTTTTTTGAGCGAGTTATTTGATGTATGCAAAACAAAACACGAACATAAGCATCATTGCCTGCATTATGTAGGTTGTTTGTTCGGATCTGAAGAAAGTTGCACATGCGTTGGAGAGATCTTCGAGTACTGGAATCACCCTCGAGTGCCGCGAAGAGGTCTGATGTATCGACCACAAACATTCCTTCGTCAGGCATTGCATCAGGTATGATATAACTCAAGCCATCGAGCGGTAGCCCAACAGACTTGGATTTGAGATATCTAAAACCTGTATCAGAAACTTAGTACCATAGATGTGAAGTCTCGCGTACTTTATGTCTTGGTTGTTGTCATGGAAGACAAGAAAAACGGGGCCATACTGAGACAGTTGTGTCATAAGTTCAGTTATCCGGGACTTGAACACTGCCTTTTTCACGATCTCGCTCTCTCCAAAATTGAAATCCTACATAGACATGTTAGGTCGAGCAACGCTAGATGTTGTGGTACATTTACGTAGCGGTGTTCGGGCACGTATGTTGAGTTCATATACTTCCGATTCTCGTCCACTATCAAATGCCCAGATTCCTCTATTCTGTGACCATCTTTCCAACCAACCAGGCGCCATCCAAATTCTGTGAGGATAGTATGCTCACGTTCCCAAGCTTCAAAATCAATAGAGCACCATACTCCCTTTTTCTGAGCCCAGAATGACCTTACTCGTTCGAAAAGGTCACGTCGGGATTGAAGAATGGAGTTCATAGAGTTTGTTCCCTTGAGACGCTTATTATTTTTCTCGATATTCTATCATTCAGGTTTCACAACGTTCGACAACCAACGTGAAAAGGCTATACCTTGATGGCATTTCGTAACGAGCCACCGTCGCGGTATACGACGGGGGAGACGTTGCGAAGACTTGATTCGGTCAGAAGACAATCAGAGTAGGGCAGTGGTATAATGTCCTTAGTGAGCTTCATTGCATGGATCCAGTAGCGAATATAGTCCACTTGTGCAGAAGAGAACAATAGGCGAGATTCCCCAGTCGACTCTAACGTTCCTGTCTTCGAAGTGAGCGGGGTACACATGTTGAAGGGAGACAAACACACCCATATACATTTGCACACCATCAACGCCTTCGACATGGAGCGGGTGATCGGGATGTACCAGCGAATCATGAGCTTCCATCCATACTCGTGAGATGCTGGGCGATAGTCAAGTCAATCAACCATCAACAGACCGATTATTGCCTTGAGGGGGCGCCCATCTTCTGGGTCGGGCAACGCTCGATTCCTGTGAATTGTGGCTCTGAGATTAAACAAGTTGTGAGAATGGAGATATCTACCACTCAAACCAGATATCCGTGTATCGATAATATCCGGTGATTATGGGAGTGTCTCTTGCCATCGCGTAGCCAAGCTGTGAAAGAGATCTAAGCGATGAAAGGCTCTTTGATCGGAGTTGTTTGTCTGCGGCTTGTCAACCAAACACATCCAGTCGCGTGGTTGAACTTGAACTTTTGCAAGTTTCACTGCTAGTTTCAGTACTTCTCCTCTTGTCCATCGCCATCCCTCATGGCTCAGACCGTCCAAAGAGGAGCTTCTGGCTCGAAACGCAAAGCCATGGAGTCGAGCCCCGACCCCCCCACTCCTGTGGCAAAGAAATCAAAGTCTGCCACAGCCCGGAAAAGTACTGGTGGTCGACCCCCCCGACCTCCTGTACCAGCCCCTGCTACTAGTGCTGCAGGTGGTAGTGATTTTCATCCATTACCTCTGACTCATTATATTCTTAGCAGGCCGGGAAGGTCAGAAGAAGACCAGGCGGTACCGTCCCGGAACTGTGGCTCTGCGTGACATTAGGAAGTACCAGAAATCTACCGACCTCCTGATTCGGAAACTCCCATTTTCGCGCGTGGTACTTACCCTCTCTTGTTTATACACGTCGTGTTTTTGAGTACCCTCTAATAGGTACGAGAAATCGCGCTGGACATGATTACAGATGAAAACGACTACAATGACACGGGCTTACGATGGCAAAGCTCCGCAATATTGGCATTGCAAGAGGCCACAGAGGCCTACTTGGTCCACCTATTCGAAGACGCGTGAGTCTATGATAATATCTGATATTATCTCAAGTCAGGTGTCCAACTAATAATTAGGAACCTTTGTGCAATTCACGCGAAGCGGGTGACTATCATGACGCGAGATATCCAGCTCGCTCGGCGGATACGTGGGCCCTGGGGGGGCTTGGCTTGATATCGCTCCCTGCGATTGTATTTATCCTTTGTAATATCTCATCTCACTTATATCGGCCTATTACTGGCTGTTACGACTTTTGGTTAGCATGTGTAGGATTATGATATCTAGTTCGGACATAACAATTGCAGCGCCATTTCGCTACGTTGCCCTGAGCGGACGAATTAATGTCCACCATATATAATAGATAGTAAATATCATTTGGCATCCCAAACCTGTAAAACAAAGAAGAGATCAGAAGAATATTCAGTGAATCCGTTTTCAGAATAGTGGTCATATTAGATCAAGAAATGTTCAACGGGCGCCCGCTAGTTCCTTCAGGAAGGTATAAAGGGGTCCCTCGCAACCACTTTTATTTTCATTCCACATAAAGGATCCCGGCATTGACGATAGACTTACGTGATTTACTTTTGATGTTATCTTCGTGTCTTGGCGCGTCGGGAAGGGGTTGGGACAGACGCTGAGGCTGGAGGAGTTGTGATAGGGGATTGAGGCGGCGGATGGTTGGGGATTGGAATTAGTCTCCTACGGCGGACATCTATCCAATCCATTACCCATGTTTGAATGAGACCAAATGTTGCAGATGTCAACCAGTAAAGTGCGATACTCTACTGACAGGTGAGTGATTCGTTGCAAGATAGGAGCTGAATAGGGCTCACTCCTGGTGTCATTGCTGCCACAATGATACGCCCCACAGATAAGATTCTCATTCCTGACTTGATATACTTTTTGGGTTGTATACTGCGCTTCCCACTTTCCGCATAAATTTTAGCACTCCGTTTCTCATTATGTTCCTCGATTTCCCGAGCCCTTTCACGCTCTGTTGCATTCATGACCCAGTTACTCGACTCTACGTTTGCCATTGTAATAATGCCGAGGATTATTGGAAGAGTCATGGTCGGGTCGGGATGGGCCAATGTGGTGAGCGTCAAGAATGACTCTGAATCAAAAGGCGTTGGGTCTAGTGACATTCGTCCAAGGGCTATGGTAGAAATGATAAAGATGGGGAGTTGCGAAAGCGGCGGAACAATGACGGATGGAAGCGGTCGACATTTGTGCTCCTTGAAAAGTTCTTTGCGCCGTGCTGTAAGCTATAGAGATGTTTAACCAACAGTTTACGGAATTTTCGAGAGGACTTGCAATTTCTATGGATCGCTTCGCATGGAATTCCTGGAGGAACTTTTTATCCCCACGAATACCTGCCTTCTGCATGTCTTCGAAAACTCTTTTCGATACAACCGGTTTTAATTTCTCGATTTCAGGGAGAACAATTTCTTCAATTCTCCACGAGCGATTTTTCCCCTAATTTGAATTCAAACAATGATTGTGAGAGGAACTACAGAAACATACCCATATTGATACCGGAAGAAGGGCTAAACGCGTCACTACAGTGACTAGAATTATGGTGGTGGAGTAAGGCGGCAAGGACGGAGGTAATGGCAAGGCAATGGCTAAATCTAAAAACCCATCACAGAGGTTCTGAATGAAGAACCGTCGTTGAAACGGTAGGGTCCGGGCATGACGAGGGATGAATGTATGAGGAAACGAAGGGAGAGAATGAGGCCGACGAAACCCACTCCTCAATGCGAGCATGTTCAGAAAAGATTAGAACATATTACATAATTTTCTCAAGGTTTACTAGGTAAGCAATGCATTCGTGTTTTCATTCTCCCGATGGGAATTCGGGATGTGACACTGTAAAGGAACAGTTCGTTTGCCCCTGGGCTGCACTTAGATGGCCTCGCCTAAACGGTTCAGAATCTACACTAATTCCGGTCCCAGCCTCTTCCTTGGTAATGACACTGACATGAAGGCGCTTAAAACCTTGAACTGCCAATCATAACTTGTACCTTCCTCCGTCCCAGAACATCCCAGAACTGGCATGGCACTCGGCTTGGAAGATTAAACTAAAAATGGGCACAGGCTTTGCTACGCATCCGGGAGGCTCATTGGCCACTTCCAACCTGCATGCGGCAGTATACAAAGGCTCGGTCCGTATTTCAAAGCCATTTATCGAGGAAATAAGTATAGTTCTTGATCTCATATACCTAACTGCTCACATCTAACCACTAAAACAGATAACCAATCAAGCCAAGCAACCCACCTACGGAAATAGACCCTCGGTATCTAGTGATAATCAATATCTTGATGGTCACGCATAGCAAATGATGTGCAGCAGTCTATATTCGTTCGTGGCCCCTGGGCGAGCTAAGAACGGCTAGATATCCATATCTGTCTCGCTGGTTGAGGCTGATGTGCAACTAACTGGGATTACCTATTTTACGACCAGGAGCCTTTCAATACGACTTTACGAGGCCAATTTTCTGCGCGCCTAACCAACCGACAATGACATTAACTCACCAGGTTAGCCGCCACCTTAGTCACCATCCTTAAGTATGTTCCATAGAGTGATGTTGAGATATCCCACAGTGACGTCCCATTTATTCTGACTCCGATCTGAGTATGATACCCCGCTGATATCTAGTGTGAACATCTTTCCAAGAAGCTACGAACGGCCATGGCTTCTTGTTTTAGCCAATTATAAATATGGTCATGGACCTTTCCGGAGCGATTCTTGAAAGATAGGACAATCAGCAACCCCCATGGCATTCTATTCTGGCCTGGCCGGAGGCAAGTCGGGAATGATCGACGATCTTTCCAGCTCCATCTGATCTGTTCTTTCTCGAACCCCACATTCCACGTTTTGTACAATATATCGGAGGTTTCAAAGTTGTAGGGAAGAACTTAACTAGAGGATTTTTTGCAGCCTCTTCCTTGACCAGGTAAACGATTCTCTCTGCTCGGCGTCTCAGTCTCCATTAACTTTTGGTTAGTTAGTCCTATATGTTATGTAACATGAACAAAGTACACCGGGCCTGCAGAAAAAAAATAATACTATCTGATTTCCGTCCCTACCAGTTCCTATCATACCAGCAGTAGAGACGACCGTCACCCACCGTCACACCACGCGATCCCCCGCGCGCCCAGTCCCCCTAAGATATGAATGGGCAACCTCCATCATGCCGCTGGCAGGTTCGATCTGATCGGAGAGCTACCTAACCAAAGCACAGGACCAAGTCGCTGACTGACCCAATGTCGCCAAAACCAATCCACCTACCAAGTGCCCAAGCTTCGTAGGCGCACGCATCTCCATGCCAGAAATACCTCGGGAGCGCAAGCGATATAAGCAATCTATACTAATGGAAAGTCCTTGTAAATTACATTTTGTGGTGGTCGCACGCTCGCACCTGCCCGCAATGAACCTTTGATATGAATAAAGAGCTGGTACGTTCTTCTTTTGTTTAACAACTTCCTGTATGTCTTGTTTGAAAGATTGATCAGCGCTGATGCTATACCCTAATAATGGAATCCCCCAGTCTTGCTCCAAAGCAATGGTCGAACATCTGAATCCATGTCAATCTATCCTGAGACATTCATCAAGGTGTCAACGAGTCATGTCGGCGTTTGTGTAGACAGTCTACTGTAAGCTCAAATAGAACTGGTGCCATCTGAAACTCAAACTTAGCTGTTATTAGCACCAACGTCCCTTCAATCTGTCAATATGAAAGATTGGCAGTTGACCAGTCTGGGCGATTTAGTGCGGCGCATAAAGACCTTCCGTTAATCATGATAAAGGTTCGAACAACCCCAAACTTGGAGGGGTAGGCGACAGCTGTACTACATATCTACTGCCAAGACAACTATGACCTACTATGGACCTGACGAGCCCGAGGATACTATTCTGCTTGAGCGTGCTTTCCTTGCAGGCGATTTCATCTGTGGATTCGGATATGGTGCCTACATTCTTGTTAATCCGTTTGTTGTAAACTAATATCAAGAGTGATAGGGATTCAGGTAGTGCTATACATATGGTGTGCAACTTATCTCTGGAGTCAAAGGAAGAGCAGACGAAAAATGCTGCTTCTGCTGGCCTACATTAGTATCCTTATGGTCATCGAAACAATTTTCGAGGCTGTTTCCGTCCGTACGGTGCAATTAGCCTACGTCGACAACCGCAATTACCCAGGGGGGCCATGGGCATATTTCCTTGCGTCTCAATCTCTGGCTGTCAACGTCATGTTTTTCGCGACACTTTTCCTACTTACATTCCTGTCTGACATCCTTGTGGCGAGTATAGTTTCTGCTCATCCTGAGTGCATCCTCACTCACCGCATTTGCAGCTATGGCGTTGCTGGGTTATTTGGACTGCATCTGGGAGGATAGTCGCTTACTTAGTGACACTATTCCCTGCAGTGATATTACTAGCATCCTTTGGTAACGTCTTATATTTGCTTTATTTTTTCCAGAAAAATTGAACTGCGTTCTATGGAAGTAATGGGCACCCTATGGACTCTTCAGTCAAGTCAGCCAGGGCTTTCCCTGTATAGCCGCCTACCACTTGCGTACGGGACATCGTACTATGCAATCTCTTTAGGCGTAAACATCATCCTCACAATCCTCATCATGGTTCGCCTCTTCATCTACCGCCGACGCATACTTTCTACCCTACCGCCCGAGCACGCGAAATACTATGTGTCTTTGGCTACTATAGTGGTCGAATCTGCCGCCCTATATTCTGTTTTCGCTATCATTTTTCTTATCACCTATGCAGTCAATAGCCCAATTAATCAAATATTCCTTGCTCTGGCATCTTCAGCCCAGGTACGCGTCAATGACTGATCCCTGATATCTTATACTAACTTAACTACTTATACTAGCAAGTTGCAGGGTACATGATTATACATCGTGTTGCGGAAGATCGCGCTTGGAAGAAGAACACGCTAGCTCAGCAAACTCTGCCCACAATGAATTTCGATATGCCGCCGCAGCGTCAATCAGGCACTGTTGACATCGGCGACTTACGTATCAGCTCCTCAGGCCCCGAAGGAACGCCGATATCCCATAGTAACAAGACGGAGTATAGTCCCAATGAATCTGGTACTGAGATTAGCACGGAAAAGAAAACCCAACTTCGTGTTGTTGTTAGAAGATCACTTTCCCTTGGGTCAGATGTTTAATTGTTCTTCGGAAGCCAAATCATTTCTTGCGGATTTCTGTATCGGTCATATGTAAACATTGTAACTTATAAAAAGACTCCCGCCGCCCTTTCGTGTCTAAAAATTGTGGCTACAAATCGAGTGGTTACCACCGGATGAGATATACATATACTGGAAATCTTTTCTCATGATAGTATTTCATAGGCCTCTCACCAAAACTCTTCCGCATGTTGTTACAGCTTCAAGGAAACGAGCCAGAATATATATGCTTTATGTTTTGTCAAGGTTGCAAAAATGGAAGTTCTCATGTGACGATATCGCATAGCATAATATCCTAGAAGGCCTCGCGACCATGACCCATCCTCACAGCCCGACATGCTCTCCAGACCAAGTCAAACACATCCCCTAGAATACCAACTGATGAGGGTATTGGCCCTTCGACAAACCCCAGCTGGCCTTGAGGTATTTGGCGAGATTCTCTGTCTTCTTTACAGCAGCGAGGACAGCCTTGTCAACCTCTTTCTGATCTGCGGTCCTTGATTCAGGGAGAGCTTCCTTGGCTTTTGGTTTACCATCCTCGAAGAATTCCTCCTCTGCCGACCGGGCGCCCTTAGAGGGGGCTTTCGCAAAGTAGGAGTCGTTGATTTTCTCATCAACCTATTCCATATTAGTATATACGAATGCATTACAGCGTTTATCAAAGAGGTCACATACCTTGACGCCGTCGAGTTCAAGCTTGGTCGATGTAGCAATAACGTACGCCTGGTTGACTCTTCGCAGAGGGACGCCGTTAATCTTGAATGGACCAGTCACCAACAACAATCCGCTCTCCAACTGCTTCAAGAATACAACTCGCTTCCCTCTGAAGCGACCAGCGAGGAGGATGAGGACGGTGCCGGGTGTGATGGAAGAGCGAATGGATGGTGGTTTGGGGGATTTACGGCTCTTCTTTGGTTGGCGAACATCTTCTGCGGGGTAGAAACGTGTGGCTTTTGTAGTGGGTACAAGACGTTTGCCACCGTTCTTGTCACCACCAACAGTCTTCTCGACGTGTGCGGCTGGTGTTTCTGCGGCGGGCTTGTCTGATTTTTTGAGTCCCTTGTAGAGGCCACGGCGCGCGGCAACTTGGGAGCGAGAGAGGCGTCCGATGCCGGGGACGAGTTCTTTACTTCTGGCCATCTATGAACAAGGTTAACAGGCCACTTCCTGACAGTTGCCCTCTAGCGTACATACCTTGTTCTTGAGGTCGTCGAGGCCGATGCCGATAATATTGTTGGAGTCTGAATTCAGTCACTGTGGTGGCTTGAAAGCTACACAGTACCAACGGGGTTTGCCGAGTCTATCGAGATAAGATCAATGAATCCTGATCGCCTTTGTTGCTGTTTATTAACATCCAAAGGTCTTTCGGCTTGATCTCATTGCCGCGGCCTTCTTTATTCCAGATCTGCGAAAAGCACTTACCGCACCTAAGCTCTTAGTGTCTACCAACTTTAATATGTCGACGGATCTTGGTATGTTAATTTGGAAAAACCGCACGACCTCTCCTCAGCGGTATTCCAGATGAACGGGTCATTGTTTGGTTTGACATCGACAATACACTGTACTCCGCAAGCTCCAAGATATCCCATGCCATGGGCCAACGGATCCATGGTTCGTTTTAGCCTATGTATTGTATACTATGCTGATGTTGCCCCTTCAGCTTACTTCGTAGATCTAGGACTCGACCATGAAGAAGCTTCAGAGCTTCATTTGAAATACTATACCCAGTACGGCCTTGCTCTTCGTGGTCTAACCCGCCATCATGACATCGGTAGCGTAATCTCAAGCCACCCCAGTGGGCGCAGTCCCTGTCTGATCAGTGTATCTGAACAGACCCACTCGACTTCGATCGCAAGTGCGATGGGTCACTTCCTCTTGAAGACATGATCAAATATGATCCAAGTCTGCGGAAGCTCTTCCAGGACATCGATAGAACGAAAGCACGTGTATGGGCCTTGACAAATGCGTACCGACCTGTGTGTATACCCTGTCTTTATATGCTTGATGCATCTGATGACGTTTGCAGCACGCGCAAAGGGTGCTGCGAATTCTTAACCTCGAGGATCAAATTGAAGGCTTGGTCTATTGTGACTATGAGGTCCCTAATTTCGTTTGTAAGCCGGAACCAGCATTCTACCAGATGGTATGTCCTCCACCCTCCCAACAAACGTAGATGTCAACCCTTTTCCAGGCTATGAAACAAGCCAATGTAACCGACCCTTCCAAGTGTTATTTTGTAGATGACAATAGAGGTAACATCGACGGCGCGCGGGATCAGGGTTGGGGTCGATGTGTCTATTTCTGTGAACAAGGTTTAGAGGCGATGGAAGGCGGGAGGGCGAAACGCATCGGAGATGAAAGAATCGAGGGGGCAGGGAGGGATGGAGTGGACGTAGTACTGACTCTCGAGGAGCTGAGAGATGTGTGGCCGGAGATTTTCAAGAAATAACGAGACCATATATCACGACTGTACTTTCCATTGTAAAGATGAACGCTGTATCAATTAGAATTTTCTTTGATTTGAAAGACTTGGTGGATATTTCAGACGGCTAGGCACCATGGAGATGTGGAACACTACTACCACAGACGGTGTGGGGAAATAATTGGGCTTGGAAACGATGCGGGGTTCGCTGCTGATTGTATGTGCTTCCGATCTCGAAAGAAGTTATGGGCGAATGGGGTTATTTCTCGTCTGGTCCCAGTAGTCGGGGATACCACGTCGTATGGGCCGTGGAATATTATAGGTATACCCCCTCCCCAGATTCATTTGACTGCCCATCAGCCGTCTGAGCCGTCGTCTCTGTTGATCGCGGTGGTGCAGTTTGCGTCGTTGTAGGCACGGGTGGCTGGACGTCATAATGGCCACTAGATGTATGTATCCCTTTTTCAACAAGAACCATCTTTAACATCGATATACGTTCCTCCTGTGAACCGCTGTTTGGAACCGATAAGTCTGTGACAGCTTGATAATGTTGGGTAGGGAATGTACATAACGACTTCATTCTCTTCAAGCGCCTTGGTAACCTCACGGTCCGCATCTGCGGGCGCCTCTGATGCAACATATTCACGAAGGACCTCTTGCGTCTGTCGCAGATGTTGTAGAGAATTCTGCAGCCGTGAGATCTCTAGATGACTATGAGATTATTATAGATTGTTCCTAGTTTCAGGTCAGAAGGCTCAACCTTCAGTTATAACAGAGACATCAAGAGAAAGTGCTTCAAGGAAAGTAAACGGTTGGGAGTAGCGGGGTGTATATTCCATTCTGTAGATTTACTTGGAGAAGAGCTGACTTACTTATGAACACCGGAGGCCGTCATACAACAACGGCAAACATTATAAAACGTCGAGTTGAGATCAAGCTTCATTGTCTCCATCCATCTCCCATTCCCATCTCTCCAATGGACAGTGAGGGGGTGAAAGCGTTCAGGTCAAATACACTCAAGTAAGGTCGTTTAATTGGAATTTCTCCTCAATCAACCAACCAAGTTCGGCCCTACTGGCAGTACCTTGACGGAGGCTGTAAAGCTAGAGCTAGAGCTCCGAAAACTTCGTGAGACCGGGAGAGAAGAAAATCTCTCTCAATACTATGCAACCAAGGCAAAAAAGTCATCCCGACAGAAACAAGGATAAAATAAAACTCACTCTCAGACGGAATGTTACCAGGACCTATTGGACGAAAAGGTCTCCGTACTCGCCAGGTTCCCAGAAACCGCACGATCCCCGTTGAAGGAACTGGACAAACGCAACAAAGCGATAACCAACTACGTCAAGGACTTGAAGGCCTGGATTTCGGCCGTGCAAGTTCTTAAAGACCAGTACACGGCAACGGACCCGCTGGAGGACCTGGGAAACAAACTGATCAACCTAGAGCGTCGTATTTCGGCATATGGTTTTGACGCATCTGCAAGGCACTTGATCCGATTTGGAGAAAGGGGTTGTGATTTTGCTGACTTCCTCCTCCTTCCCCTCTCCCTAATTACAGGGTCTCTGCAAACAAGCAGGCTGATGGCTCTGACATCGAACCAGGCGAAATACGCGAAGACCCCGTCCCACCTCAAGCCAAGGACACCATTACAGACGCATGTGACCGTCCCTGCAGCACGCTCCGAACTGTATGCTAACACGTTTCCCCTCTAGCTGCTCACCCGCTCAAGAGTCTTACACGCCTCCCACGCGGCCCACAGGGCACAGATCGACCAGCTATCCCAGGAAGTCAAAGAGAAGCTCGACCGCGCCCCGCCGCACCAATCTCTCGCGGAGGAGGTCCAGACTCGCCTGCTGGACCCCAGCGTCATCCAGGGTATAGTCAAACAGGAGCTGACGGATCTCGTCGACCAAGCCTACATAAAGACGCTCTTCGATAACATCGCCTTTGAAGAGGAAATCTACGCCAGGGTCTGGAATGACATTAATTTCCAAAAGGCGCTGCTTGTCGTGAAGACTATATCAGCCCAGATGTGATATGGGAGGACGTGTTTTGTAACGTGTTTTGTATTTTTTATTCTTGCGAATCTTGGGTGTGTCCGGTGTTTGGCCACATCGGTTCATGTCCAGTTTGTCCGCCATCTGTCTGGCCTTGACTTTTTTTTTTGTACGGCCTACATGTCCACCTCCCCGACTATGCCATATATATCCTGTCGCCCCTTCCCATTGCCCCCTAACTGTACCTATCTACCATACCAGCTGCTTCTTGCCAAA
>CEMJ01393557.1:10114-25601 GCA_900068955.1 Clitocybe nebularis | reverse complement strand
GACCCGTACGGTTCAGCTCAGATACGATGATGTGAACTGGGCGTTGCATGGTGGGATGCATGCAGGGGCATCTGAGAACCCATCACCCATCTGCAATAAGGAGCTCACAGCACACCGAGGGATCCCACGTATATCACAGTGTTGGTCGTCTTCTGCAATACCTGAACCCCCGGACGAATGCGGGACCAGGCACCGAGCCGTTTGCACCAAGAATAAATGCACCTCTGGATGGATTGGACATGGGGTAAACGGCGGGGCTAAATCCGGATCATATCCAGAGCGTATGGAGCTCGCTGTGTCTCATGAGACCTCAGGTTGGGCCCTTGCCAGGTCGGGGACACCGCCGTTGATCCCGACGATTCCGCCGGAAAATATGTTCCTACTTTTCTTTCTACCGTCAGCAGTATTAAGTGAGCGCAGAAGCCACATACCGCGGCTTGCTTACCCGAGGGGTTTGCGAATTTCGGCATATCCTGTCAGAGTCGAGTCAAGTCATCGATCTCTTAGGGAATACCTTGAGGCTTTTGATTACCTTCAAAGTACCAAATTCGTTCTCCCCCTAAGCAGAGTGCTAATCGCTTATGACTTGGGGTGTGTATATGGGATGGTACGTGAGAGCAGGAGCTGGCTGGGAGGGCTCCACCAAAGGGGTTAATTGTGCACGTTCTAAAAACAGTGATGTGATATGTGATCTTACCTCAACAGCACGGCAGCAGGGTCGACGTTATTAGGAACTTCCTTGTGTTCCCCAGCTATCTTTCTGTACGAATTATTCCATTTCGACATTCCATGTCACCATACCCCAGGAAGCAGATATGGACCGGTTTGACAGGTTCATTTTGGTGTTCTAAAGGGAAATAGAACCAGCGGAGTGTCCAAGATAGCACATATGTGTACGTGAGGCGTGGAGTGGACATAAGTGAACCTAGATCATCAACGTTTTCTAGAAGTTGAGGCTGGCCCCGAGGTGTGCTGAGCATTATGGCCCTATTCGCTACCTTATGGTGGTCTGACTCAGATGTACCGTACGCATAATATATAGAGATAGTCTGTCGAAGCTCAGAAGTGGAAATGAGTGGCACAGTGGGACATATTTAACCATTGGGGAAGCGCCTAACCGAGAACCCGTCTAATTGCCGCCGGCTTATTGGACTTGTTAATAATTTCGTTTAGTTGCCGGTCTCCTACGAACAACAATTTCAACCACACAACTCTTCATCTCATCTGTATCACGCCAATACCACCAACGCCAAAGCAATGAGTGTCCTACGTCCTTTCAAGGCTTCTGACATGTTCAAATTTAATAACATGTATGATTTTATCCCACTTTCCTCCGTGGGGAACACGGATCTCATTTCGTCTCACCTAATTCAGAAACCTGGACATCTGGACGGAAACCGTAAGTACCCCTTTCGAGAAAATTGTCTAGAAACGTGAACTGATTCCTTTTTCCCTTCTAGTATGGGATTGGGTTCTATCTGAGCTACCTTGCTCGTTGGCCAGATCTTTGCTGCGTACAGGAAGCGCCTAGCGGTAGAATGATGGGCTACGGTATGGCGTGACAGGCGGGGACCTTTCATTTACCTGGAATACGTCTGACCCATCATTTCACAGTCATTGGGAAGGCTGAAGGCAGCAATACTGAATGGCACGGACACGTCACAGCTCTCACAGTCGCGCCCGAGTACCGCCGACTTTCCCTCGCACGGAAAATGATGTCGTTATTGGAGATGGTTTCCAACCAGACTTATAAGGGTTTCTTCGTCGACCTCTACGTTAGATGCGCGAACAACGTGGCAATAGATATGTATGAGGGTCTGGGTTATAGTGTCTATCGGAGAGTGAGGGAATATTATGGCAACCTGGGAATTGGTAAAGGAGGTCGGGACGAAGAGGATGCGTTCGGTGCGTTATATCCACATTCATCTTCCTTCTTTCGGCCTTTATATTGACCCACCCCCTTCAGATATGCGAAAGCCCCTATCTCGAGATCCAAACCGACGTTCTGTGAGACCGAATGGTAGAGATATGCTTGTGAGCGCACATGATGTCTCGTAGAATCATGTCGGGATTGGAATCAAGTAAAATTACAAAACTATACTGTTCATAATTATATACTCAACGGAGGTGGTTCCTCCTGCGCATTCCCCACCTTTGCCAACTCAGCCAGTTCATCATCGTAAAACCTTTTCAGACATTCCTTGTCCGTGACAAATCGGTGAAGATCAAGCCTGATCTCTTCAGCTGTGGCCCCTGGTCGATGGTTCTTATTTTTAGTCGTTGCTCCCATCCTCCCTGGACCCATCAATCGATTGGTCAGGAATAGAAAGCCTTGCGAGCCTCCCAGAACCTGGACAAACGCTGCCCCAGAGCGATGCACAAACTGTGTATACTTGTATGGTGATCGACGATAGGAGTAGATGACATCGATTTGCTCGGGATACAATCCTGCTGCTTCAACGTCTAGGATATATCCAAAGCGTTTCAAGAGGGCATATTCAAAGTACTGAGTTGTCTGCGTCCCCTCTGGCACCCTCTTTTCCAGGTCCATCACAATTGGTGGAGGGACTGCAAGTCGCATGGGGAAACACGATTGGAAGGCGTTCCGTTCTCGGATATCGCTGATTTGAGTCACGTAAGCCTCAACAAGCTTCAACCCGTAGCGTTCTATTGTTCTACTCCATTGCCGGAGAAGGTCTTCGATACATCGAGCAGTCGTGCCTATCCATTGGAGTTCGAAGTGGAAAACTGTTGCTGGGTTGTGGATAATGTCATGATGAAGGACGACAGACTCTGCCTGGTCACTTTTCTAAATATATAGTGATCAGGTTTCATAATGGTCAATGCCTGAATATTCCGCACTTTATTAGGATCAATGTCGATAACCATGCTCTGGCTGAGAATGAGCCTTTTCTTGGTCCTACGTGGACTAGGATTTTTAGGTCTCGCGACGCTAGAGGGATAATAACCCGCCCGGGGATTGAAATCATCGGTTGCATATCTCCGGAACCAGCCTTTCGGAGTCATCGGAACTGTGAATTCACCCTTCAATCGGTAATAGTAGTGGCTAAAAGTTCAGGAAGGCGTTAGCAAGCTCGGCCAAGAAAAGGCGGTTGATCATACCCATCCAAAAAGTTGTGGAGTCCTCTACAGTGTTCAAACAACCCCTGCTCCTGTAATTTTACACCCCATTCCGTAGCTTGTGTTCTTGATGATACATCTCGGAACTCCCGCACTAGCCAAGAAACAAGGTCATATCCGATAAACGAGTTAGGATAATGCGACCTATGCCAGTGGTAATTCTTGATAGGGACGCCGTCTTCTTCCCGCATGGCTTTGGCAACGGCAGCAAGCGACATGTCGGCGATTTCTCTCTCGCTTTTTACTTTTTTCCGCAAAGGCCCGGCGGCGTGAATCTGATCCAATTGGTCCATTAGAGCATCGTCGCGAACCGATACAGCAGGGTCAAGTGTGGTATGTAGGAAACGGACTGGAGGATGAGCAAACTTTTCCTCAGCGGGTTGCCATCGAAGTTTGGTAAACTGTTCGGCCAGCTTTTCTATTCCGAGGATCCTGATCTCTTCATCATTGAGGCTTTCACCTGACGGGCCAGTAGTCGTTAGCGGAGGTTCAATTGTAGGGATCACGATAAACCGCGTTCTCCAATATCGAAGCGATTCGTTGAAGTGATGCTCGTACCCGGCAACCAGCATATCCAATCTATCATGATGTTAGGTTATGATATGATGGCCGTTGGAGGTATAGACGCATACCTATTCCAACCATAGTTCTCTAATCCGTGAGATGAGAATGTGGTCGTGAGCTCTGTATAACCACCTGATATGGTGATGAGAGGTTGTTAGTGGAAGATTCAAAACCAAGGTCAAGGGCATACCGCCTAATTTGGGCCACATAAGACATTTATATTCAAAAGGCTTCGTCGGTGGAATACGCCTCACGTAACGACGGACTTGGATGACTTCGCCCGTGTAAGAGATGCGATGAATCTCATTAGTCATACTGAGATATACCGGATCGTCCGTAGAACGCAGGACGTCCGTCGCTCCAATGGGCTTTACGGTTGGGTCCTCTTCGGTCATAAGAGATTTCGTCCTTCGAAAGGCCAGCTTGTCGTGATTGTTATCCTCCGACCGTTGTCCCCTTACGACAAACTGAAAGCCTTGAGCCAATCTCACTGCCGCCATTCCTCGCATTACAACGAGAGCCCATGCGCGCCGAAGGTCTTCAGAAGAACCTTTCACCGTAGGTGGTTTGACAAGGAAGGAGCGCATTTCCCCAGGATCCACTACAAAATCGTAGGAGAATACGTCATAGGAGAGTTCTAGCTCGGAAACAGATGGGAAATGCTCCACTGTTAAAGGTAGGCAGACAGGAATGGAAAGTGCCTTCCATTTAATTGCGTGCTTATGCAAGACCTGAGGGAACATATGTTGCCATCGACGGGCCAGGGTGGATTGGGTATGTGGCACAGACAAGTGTGGTTGCGACGGGTTGCACACAAAACCGTTGGCTGATGTCGACAAGGGAACTGCATGTACACTCGCAGTGCTGCGCCTTTTCCCAAATGTTGCATCGTCGCGAGGTGGAGTGTTAATTGGAGAACGGCGAATATAAGAGGCTCGGTGGGGCACAAGACTATCTTCTTCGAAAGTTCGACTGAGGTTTGAGCGGGGTACTCCAGGATTTTTTATGGCCACAGGAAGTGGAGATCGACTGGCGGTGTTTGCTGGAGCCTTCTGTGAAGCCGGCATCCGAATGGGAGAAGAAACTCGGGGGGTGGGGCCAGGGATAGTGATAGGCTTACTAGTGGAAGTAGAAGCGGAAGCAAACACCTGTGATGTTTGAGGCTCGCTTGGGCCGCTTCTGAAATGGCCAAAAAGCCATGAAGGTGCAAGCTTAGATGCTAGCGCTAGCGTCCCTCGTGTAGACGGAGGCTGTGAACTACGAGGTGTCTTTGAAGATGCCGCAGACAGGTTGGAGCGTAAGGACCGTATCGACGACTGTGAGGGTGATGTGCTTAGCGTAGTCGAAGCCAGACCATTGGAAACTAAGAGGTTGTCTTCAGGTGGAAGGTCAATAATAATCCGTTTGGGACTTTCTTCAATGGGAGCGATTCTTGCTGTCATCGTTGAATTTCGGTGGGAGTTGCGCTTCTCGTTGCGGGTTGGCACAGTGATGTTTGTGCTATTATTCGTTGATGCGATTGAGTGTCTGTTCGGTTTCAGCAGCTTGGATTCCGGTTTTAACGCAAAAATGTCCATGTCGAAGTTGTCTGCGTCTTCTTTCGAAGGTGGAGCATCATCCAAAATTTCCTGAAATGGCTTTGATGGAGATTCAGGTGGTCCTGGTAAAAGGGGCACCTCTATACTAGAGAGAACATCGAGTTCGAGAAGACCCAGCATCTGGACCTGATACATTTTTGCTCTATCAATGAATCTGAGAGACAATCTATTAGTTTGAGTCCTCAATCGTAGAGCCCTAGACACTGACCTGTCCTGGCGGAAAGGTAAATCCATTTGTTTGTCCCAAAATGTAGTCGATATCCAGAACGGTTCCCACCAAAATGTCTTCTTGTTTTCAAGCTCGTTTTCGGTATCTTCGTCCACGTAACCCCAAAGTGGATCCATACTTTGGCCCCCGATCTTTCCATCTAGATCTGATTTGGCCATAGGGCCAACGCTCTGAAAGCTAAATATTGGACTTTGATGTAAAGGTGGCTTGGAGAGTGATACAAGGTCGATACCAAAACCCTGGTCGAGTAATCGGGTTGTCGTAAGACGAAGGAGGTGTTTGGATACTTTGAAGTACCCAGTGCCAGGTGTGATCAGGACAATCATTGCCCCAGTCAAGGATAGTGACCGGTCGATATAATGGGTCTCTGTAGGGTTGAGCCCAAGGTTAAGAGCTTCAAGAATGGGGCCGTCCTGCGCAAACGATATACGGCCTATCAGGCGGACCTGGGCGGGGGGGCCTATAGCCGAATCTTGATGTGAACGATGATAGTGGTGGGTCAGTAGGATATCCCGCTGGAAATCCCAGAACGAATTCTTCAGGCTAACGAGAGTCGGCTTCCATTTATGAAATACCTGCAGATCAATGATAACTTTGAAGAAGTCCTTGTACCATTTGCCATAATCGTCACGGAGAAGAGGTCCAGCTGCGTAGTCAAGGTCGGATTCCTCATAGAATACGCGAGAAATGAGGACGATGGTGACCGTGTGATTTGTGCCCTCTTGACGCCATTTGGCGAAAAGAGCAGGCAAAAATGAATGGACAATCTTCTCGTAGTAACGCTCGCCATCGCCAGCAAATTCCCATAGTTCGCGGCAAACTTGTATGAAGATTGTGACCTTAGCCGAAAGTGACCTGTATATCGTTTTTGTTGAAGAAGTCATGTAAGCCGAAGAAACCTGTGATCACACTGTCTTAATTTGTGATAAATGAGGTATGCACAACGAACCTTTTCGCCGCCAATATAAACGCTTTGAACCTTGGCTACAATGTTCCCAACAAATGTGATTTCCTGCCCTGTATACACACACTGTTCAACCAGACGCTCCCCTAATCTCCACATGTCATTTCGACCAAGGTACTGATCTTGAAATACTAATTCGACATAATCAGCACAACAGAGGTCTCTGTTGACCTTAACTTTTGGATAAATCGCGTATGCGAAACGGAAAAATGGAAGCACACCTTTACAACAGTCACCTCAGAATTATTCCTGAGGTGAAATCTTTCCGCCATCGGCTTTGGTATTGATATCTGTTAATAAGGTGAAGGTGGGACAGTCAAGGCGTGTCATCAGCACCACAGAACCAAGAACATACTTGAAGCTGATGCTTTGCACAACCATCATCCTTTGAAACGATGAACAAGAATGCATAGTCTGGATTTGAGGTGTCGCCCATCACTTTCAACACGTCGCCTTCGGCAACGCCGGGCCACCACGAATGGTTGACTATTACAGCATTGGATTCCTTCGTATCGTGTACCCATGAGTTTAGAACTTTGGAATCCCCATATTTCAGAGGGGCTGCCGGTGTGGGCCTCAAAATGGACTGCGCTGTATTAGAGCGCCGCCGACTGTAGTGTGATTGTTGAGATTCTGCTCGAGACGTTGTCATCTCGTAATAGCTTATCGATCCCTATCCATAGATATTTTTTGAAACGTACGAGAGGCACTAAGGACGCCGAAGAAAGCGGCCTCTGGATAGGTAAGTTGGAGAAATGGTGTGCAATATAAACGGCTCGAGATGGTCTAGCACCGTCCCGTGACCGGCTGAGATGCCGCGAATAAGAATTTCACCAATTTTCTTGCTTGTCCTCGACAGCTGGATAAACTCTTTTTATTATTCTAACTAGTCAATCTGTCTAAAGGACAAGTCCCCCCCTCATCCTGGGTCATGAATGGGGATCAAAACTGCCTTCAACCGCCCACCGTAGGGCTCGGATTACTAGTAGATTTCCCCGGGTAAACGACTCGGACGACGAATGGACGAAAAAAACCTGTTGGGAATGTCCCTTATAGACTCGCTGGTCAGGTTCCAGGCCAACCGGTTAGTGGAAGACACGTATTTGCATCCGTAGGTTTGAGAAGCATTTCCGTAGTCTGATGGGAGGGCAAAGGGAAGGGCGAGATGTTGGCCGATGTTGGATGTGTAGGTGTTGATTCGCATTATCCAATGATCACGACGGTCATCTGACCATCGTGGACCACGAGATTGAAGTGGGGAACCCATGTCCCCCCGTCCATATGGACAACCGCACCCGAGCACCATTATAGGATGCGGGGTGCAATACCATTGATACAGTTGTGCATTCGCAGCCATGCCCAACAACCTTAGGTGATAGTTTTGCACCCGTCCTGACAGCATATGCAATTTTTACGGATGCATTCCAGCGAGATACCAAGGCTGCTTGACATGCCTGGACTTGTTGCATGTATCCCCTGAAAATCCCATTTTTCGTCATTCCCCCCTAGAACTCATAGCGCCTTGTCTCTGAAGGACTATACTGCCCATCATAGAGACATGACCGCCATTGCACCCCAGCCATACCGACAATGACCTAATCATATCGCACTAGTTCAAGTTGCTTCGGGATATTGAACTGCCAAGTGTACGGGGACTGCTTCCGCTACTCTTGTCTTGTAGATCATTCACTTCGTTCTTTCTCGATATCGAGCTCTTGGCAACATCTGAATGCTATATAAAAGACCATGTCGGATGCATTAATTCTCCAATTCTAGCAATCCCAGAAACTTACATACAATGAAGTCTTTCGCCGTCGTCCTCGCACTTGCACTCGCCGCCTTCGCCGCTCCCCATGATGCCCGCCAGAGTTGCGCAGACGTTACAGTCTACTTCGCCCGTGGCACTGGAGAGCTCGGCACTCTGGGTACCATTGTTGGACCCCCGTTTAGGTCTGCTCTGCAGAGCGCTTTAGGCAGGCAGACCCTTGACTTCGTTGGTATTGACTATGCTGCGAACGTCATCGGCTTCCTTGCTGGTGGAGATGCCCGCGGCGCAACTACTATGGCTAACAGTGTTACATCGAAGGCCAGCGCTTGCCCTAACACCAAGATTGTTATCTCGGGTTACAGGTATGCAATATCATCTGATATCCGTTGTTCCTTTCTTTGTGTTGACGAAAGTGTGTGTAATCTAGCCAAGGCGCCCAGGTGACCCATCTTGCTGCCGGCAAATTATCTGCGACCGTTCAAAACCGCGTCAACGCCGTCGTTGTATTTGGTGACCCTATGAAGGGTAGGGCTTTCCCTGGTGTCCTCAGTGGTCGCTCCAAGACTTTCTGTGCTCTCCTCGATAATATCTGTGCTGGTGGCACTCTTATCACAGCTTCTCACTTGGGGTATGGATCGGTGAGCAGAGTTAGAAACCACCTGTTAAGGTTAAGGGACTGACATTTACTTCCTAGGACGCCCCAGCTGCCGCCTCATTTGTTGTCTCGCGTATCTAAAATGAATGAAGGAGATGGAAATATTGCGAAGTTTGAGTTGTTTAACCATGGTCCTTTTTTTCGAGTGGTGACCAGGGTATGCAGGTTGAAGTACGATACTATATTAAATAACAACGAACCTTCACAAGCTTCACACTACGTAAACCGTAGTTGGGGGCGGAACGGCAACGAAAGAACCAAAACCACCGTCGACATTGTGAATTTTTCTGTCCCGGTCCGAGCCCGCCGGCTATCCTCAGACTTTTGAGTCCCAGACTTCCCAGACTCACCTCGTCGGAGTCAAAAGTAAGAAACTCACAAACTCCAACAACATTATGAATTCGGGTCTCCACTTGCCCGCTCGATGTTGTATTTCTAGAAACATCGCCGCTGCCTCACGACGTCGAGAAGTTCCCCGGCCATACCCCGCTTTCTCCGCCCGAACCTTGCACACCTGCCACGCACGCTGCTGAGTTGTCGAAGCAAGCGTTTCCCAGTTTTGCGAGTAACCATATCATGACCCAGGGTTCCATCTACAAGGGAACCAACGCCCTCATAGGCGAAATAGATTTGACTGTCGTCCAGCATGATCCAGGCTGCTGTATCTCTCCAAAGAATACTTACTGCTGCACGTCGTACGACTTGGGGCCAACATGCATCGTCGTACCGGGTAAATTAATCCAGCTCTATCGTTGACGCTTACCTTTCTCACTCAAACCCTATGTTAGCTTCACCGCCTACATGGATACCCCAAGAACTGCCGATAGCCATTTCTCCCGACGAGAAACAAGTGGATCCACAGACAGTACTCCCATCTTGTCCTCTTGACCCACTGCTCAGGGCGGCCAACATTACATGTCCGCAACTTGACGTAAAAGAAATCGATCTCATTTCTGACAGGAAAAATTTACGAGCCCTTTTCGATTTTGTTAACGGGCGACTTGGAAGGAAGGGTCACAGAATTGACGCCGAGGTGATAAACGGGACAGTTTTATTTCTCCTGGGGTGGTCTGGTCGACAATACTCTAGTGCCGGTTTCTCATATGGGATGAATTTTGAGAAAAGTTTCACCGGTCCCATATCCGAAGGAACAATACAACATAACCGCGTAGTCAACTACACCCTTGGAAGTTTGAACATGATGGTCAAATACCAAGTTGACGCTTGTATTCAACCCCATATACCTCCGGCCAGAACTACGCAGGAGATTGTGGACGACAGCCCAATCGTCGTCACCCCTTCTGGCCTACGCGTCATATCCCGCGGAACATTAGCAGACCCAGATTCCATTGTTGAAATCAAAACACTGCGTACCGGCGGAAGCCCAACAAAGTCCCGGACAATGGCTCAGTTATGGTTTTCACAAACTCCTATCCTCGCTGCTGGATTCCACGATGGAACGGGGCAGTTTTCATCAGTGCGCTCGATGAATGTGAAAGCATCAGGGGCGCTCGATGGATGGGAGGGGCGTAACAGGGAGACCCTCCAGAAGGTCGTGAGGCTCATCGAGATGATCAAGGAACATATGATCTCTTCTCCGGTTCGAAAACAAGGGATCGTATTAACAAAAGAGGACTCTGGTTCTATGGTACGGTTCTTCAGTGTCCACGAATCGTACAACATCGGACTTCCAGACGACCTGCGGGCAAAGTGGACATGAGAAGTACTTGGTGAAACGAAATCGGCATTGGGATATGTGGTGCGTTGTCAGAGGTCTATTAACCCACCCCACCCTTCTAACCTGTTGACAAATGTAGATTCTTGGACGTTGGGTGTAATACCTAAGCTTGCGATCTATGAAGTCGCTTCTCTCTATTTTACTTGTACGGCTCGATGTATCGAACCTTCTGCATTACAACTTTCTGTCAGATTGCGACGTGTCGCAGTACGCATCTTGGACATGCTCTCTCCAGGCCTTGGCCGAGAAGCTTCTATTGGCGCAACGTGGTGCTATTTTGAATCCGCCCTTAGAGCGTTCATCTAAAGTCTATTCTATCTCGCAATAACAAAGACAAATTATTCAGTAAAAGAACGGTATTCACGCAACTATATTTTGTGCACAGACACCATATTATAGGTATTTTACGCCTGAGCATGCCTATGCAGCTGACATTCTTTACCCAGAATTTCACCTCCGATGACAGTGCTGTTTCCTCAGTATCAATTTGCGTATCCCCTTGCCCTGGTCGATCGCAAAACATGGAGTCGGCATGTTGATCGATATAGCGTCTTTGAGGGTACAATATTGAGATACATCAGAGCTGAGATTTTTGGTAGAGACATCGGCCGAACCGCATGCACGAATTGTAGCGCTGCGTGAAGCGAGGATCATTCTGCGCTCAGATAGCTCGGTTTGGTAAAACGGTTCCCCAGTAAAACCGTTCGACACCTCTGCTTCGGTTCATGGGACCAAAGGTCCACGTTCAACGCATCAATGCGTGGATGAACGTCCCTACATCTCCCTCCCTTCTTCATATCCATCTGTTCCATCCCCTCCAAGATATAATTCCCTACCAACTGACGAAGTGCGAAACACGGAACGATCGATGACCCCGAATTCAATAAAGCCCTGCCCCTTAAATTACATTTGACAGCACGTCCTTCGGTAGGGTGCGTAGCCAAATTCCTTCGAACGTGTGTGTTGCCTGTCCTACTATGTCTCAGAAGAACCAAAATTGTCCTGCTCCACATATGGAAGTACACCGCAATATTTTCTCTCCGATCATTCTGACTCGCACCTCTGAGTCGCCGTCAGGGTAGCAGTCGTAGCCACTGCTTCTCACCGCCACTTTCTCTCCATGTTACCCGCGTTTCCCTCACCATTTAAAGTCGATCACGGGGGAGCGACACGAATATCGTTCAAACCAACTCGCTACATACTCAGGACATGTCTAGAGCGGAGCCTTTTGATGCTGCATCTTATATCCGCAGTAGCAACGCGTAATCTCTCTCTATCGATTCGGCAACATGAAATACAAGACGTCGACTGTCGGAACCGATGCCTGCAATACTTGACATCATTGTTCATCAAAATCTTTCGAGGCAATGCAATCTAGGGTCAACCACACGCAATCCACCAAGTTCTGCGCTGAGACGTTGAAAGTTGATCATCAACGGGCAGGAGATAATATCTGGACATCGGATTTTCAACGTGCTCCACTAGCTGATTGAGCTCACGCCCAGATTGTCTCCCGCGCCGCTTTCTGGTCCGTGAATACCGTATCTGTCCTAGGACCAAGTCGAGTGTCAACAGTGGCTTGCACGATGTCAGTCGAGCCGAAGAAAAATATGATAAATTCGGCCGAATGGATAGCATCGTGTCCCGCAAAACATTTGGACGTGCCTCCTCACCGTCCTCGTGATTAAAAAATCATACGATTTCAAACGTACTTAGAAAGTTGACGCGTACTAATTACGCGCTAAACGTTGTTAGGTATACTGATCGATCGGAGTTTATATAGAATCGGGGTGCAGGGGCGTGATCGTGCCCCGATTAGATAAGATAAGAGACCCTCAATGAGCTCATACTCACTCCCATCTAATTGTCTTTTGTCATCGGCTTCGACTATATCGTACGTTCCTATTACCTCGCCACTTCAAAATCAACTAGCTCAAAACACAAAAACGTACGATTAGTCCCAGTACATGATTATACCACGAGGATACACAGCATTGAGCAAGTAACGAAAGGGCGCTAAGGAATTTCCAACTACTGATTGAAATAATTGGAAATCGAAAAGAAAAAATACGCCGATGGAGCACCCTGCATGAAGATCCGTCTTCCTAGGCAGACTAGCCCACAACACCCCGTGTACGTATGAACCCTCAAGCCAAGCCGCTTACCTGCAGCACCCCCAGTCCAATTTTAGATAATCGATATCAAGGGTTGCTTACCGGCGAGTCCTAACGCCTGTTGAACGTATGTAGTTCCAAAGATAGAGATGGCCCCACAGGTTCTTGATACGATCCCAGCATGGCCAACGACCAAAAACGCTCGTCACGATCCCCTCCAGCTAAGAGAGAGGGGTCCCAGGGGCTAAGATCAATTCACCGCAGAACAGATGATTTGGCAATTGCCCAGCGGGGTCATGATCACCGGGCCCAGATCGTGCATACACAAGCCTCAGTCGCAAAGACCATAGGCTATTGGAAACGCCGATTATCTATCACATTCATGTAACCGGGGATCGCACGTGCTCCCCGATATGAATGTTCTTCATCGTGCTTCAAGGAGGCAGTTTACCTGTGTGGATCGATGAGAACTACTGCCTTGAAATAGTTGCACTGCGTGTTCTCGTTTTCGTTTCGAAAGGCAACCCTGCTCTTGAATTGCGCCACCCACGACTATTGCAGCTGCACAGCCTCCGCTGCGGAAAATAAGACAGGAGCGCACTCTTGCGTTGAATACCTGGACGCCATCGTGGGAACAGCTTCTATTGTGAGTGGCTATGAGCTGGTGCGAATAACTCGTGGCAAGTCAAAACGGGAGGATCTTGGGTGAAAGAGGAGCACAGCTTCGGACCATGTTGAAGACACACTGCAATTCGATAGAAACAGCTGAAGAGTATGTAGATCCAACTCGATGTAGAGCTCCCGCAGTTTATCCAACAAATGAGGATAGCTGCCCAGGGATGCTGCATAAAGCTGATTCTTATCCTAAACCAAAAGGCAAGAACGGCAAGGCCTCGGACGGATCTCTCCAAATGAAGAAACCTTCCCCGCAGTGGTCCAAAAGGCGGTCATCGAGTCAAGTCTGTGCCCGTTCACGGAAGAGCGTTCCAGATCAGATGATATTCTGGTATGCAGCTGAACAGAGGAGGCAGGAGAGTTTCGGCACCTATTCTAAAGATGAAGCCTCGGGACCCGAGTCGCCCCGAAATGAGCGCACCTTAGTCTCAGCAATACGATGCCTAGTCAGCAGGTGAGACCGCGCAAAACAAGTATAGCCAATACGGAGTGAACTAGCGAGAAAACGGTTTGAGTCTGTGTGATTCGTGGGTACATGGGTGGACGTGGAATCTTCTATTCCGGACCAAGTCGCAGAGCTGGGCTCGAAAGTACGATCGATAGGGATCGTATTCAAAGTAAGGCAATGGAAAACCCGGAAACACAGCTGGTGCAGCTGCTGGGCATGCTGGAATAGTGGTCATGAGCGTAGGGAGCAGCGCTGGCAGTCGACTGAGAGAGAAACCTGAGACCTGGGAAAAAGGCGAGACCTCGGCGACTTACCAAAACCGGTTCTTGTTTCCGTTCGGAGGAATTGAGTAGAGCACAAGAAACATGGAGTTTTCCTATCTTCGAGAAAGAAAGAAACGCAAATTGGACCTCCCCTTCGAACAGTGACGGCCCATCGACGTGTCAAGCCGGTTTTGTGAGAGCAAACTCCCAGGATGGCTTGAAGTCGAAGATAGATCCGGCTACTAAAACCACCTGATCTCGATTTCCAGATGATAAGATGGATCACCGGACTCGGATGTGCTGTTGTGTGAAGAGTAAGAAGGAAAGGAAAGAAGAATAAAGGCTCGAGTCGAGCGAGGCAGGGTACGGGTCGAATTCCGAGATAGATAATCGATCAGCTCGTCAGTGTGATTCGTCCCGGTGTGCTTTGTCCGTCCACCCGCGAAGGGGGGTTTGCTCGGAGATACTTCCCAGCTCGGAAAGTATTGCACGAGATAAAATTAATGATGCAGGAATACTTGAAAGAAAGAAAGAACTTCTTTCATGCGCCGAATCCATGAGGCCCACCGAGCCCACAGAACCTCATGTCCTACCAGCAAGCATCCACCTGTCCATGATACACGCTGGGATTCTCCTCAAAGGAACCCACGGAACGTGTGAGCCTGTACTTCGTCTTTGTCCATATGTCAGCGTCCAATCGAAGGCGGGAAAGATAAACGCTCGAGAGTCGAGACGCAGCAACCTCAGCCAACTGAACCGAATCAGGATCGGTCTGCAAGGTACAACCCAAGCACATTTAATTTTGTCAAAAGCCGTGATCATTGGGAGATGCATATGGGCGGTTACTCACCGGTCCGCCGTTCATTTAGCGCTTGGGAGCAGTGTCGTGTGCCATTGCCCGTGTGTGTAGATTGGAGATGGGAGAGCGTCTATAGCTGATCATACATGGCTATAGGAACGCGGAGAGGTTTTGGGTCCGATGTTCGTGGCGCCAATGACCGGATGGTAGCCTACCGGCTTGGGCGCTCTCTCCTCCTCCCACTCTCATCTTACCCGCGCGTCGCTTGATCATACCTGAGAAACAAAGGGTAGTATGAGAGAAACATGAAAGAAAGACACGATCGAGGGAGAGGGAGAGAGACGCGTGGATTTAATAGTGATATCAAATCAATTAATCGCACGTACCTGTCACACACCCCCGCCGTCCCCCTTCAAACTTTCACAAAGGATTTACCAGTGTGATTCATGTGATTCAATTGGAGGGAACGCACTCGGATATCACAAACGATCATGGAGAGGGGGGAACTAGGACTTTACCCTCCGAATCCCC
>CEMJ01393541.1:354-20094 GCA_900068955.1 Clitocybe nebularis | reverse complement strand
ACATCTCCAATCAAACTGGGGCTCGAACATATTAGTTCGACTTTGTTGTGAAGGTAAAATAATACCAATTGAATTTCGACATTTTAGAATCGAAAAGTAGAAAAATCAGCATGGAGCGGGCTGCCCGGAGAAGATCCTTGAGTTGGGTAGCAAATAAATGCAAGTAGTAGGCAGCTGCGCCTACACCACATTCCCTCCTGGGTCAGCTTATGTCGGTTATCTATGCAGCATATATGCGAATACAGATATATCAATCTCTAAGAGCATTGACCCTTATCTTGGCCATGTCTTAGCCAGCAATGCCACGCGGCTTTCGCGTATCACTGTCAGTCGAGTGAAAGAAGAAGCAGAAAAGGCAACGATTCATCAAAGCCACTAGTTATCTGAATAGAACCATACCGAAGCGTAAGGGCTTGTCACTTTATCAAATCTCACTTTGCGGTACTAATACCATATGTGTGTAGCTCCACCCGCACCGCCAAGGTGAAGCTAAGAGCATACTAATCCCGCAATAGTAGAAAGGTTGTACGTGCTTTGAATTGAAGCATGTGTATCACCCGCAGAGTGCCAAAACATTGCGGATAAAAGGGAACCACTACTATTGGACCCACTTGTCAAATTCTCTCTGCCCGGTTTACATAGATCATGGCCGTCGAAACTCTCCCGGCTCGTTCGGAGCCAGGACAAAAGGGCTCTTACAGCGACGAGAAATATGACGAGAAAGGGTCAATCGATATTGCTGAGTCTATCAAGGGAGAAGTTTACGATGAGCTTCGAGAGATCGACATGGGTAAAGATGGCAAGGAGCGTCCAATCGGTGGGTCGTTACAGACTTTATAATTATACCTATTCGCCTGTGTACTGATGTACATAACGACCAGAGACTGATATTGATGTGGCTACACGGCTTATCTCGTTGGAAGATGACCCAACGCTTCCTGCATTTACATTCCGCATGTGGTTCCTTGGTCTTGGTTTAGCCTGTTTTGGATCGGTCCTCGGGCAAATATTTGTACGAACAACACTCATCTCATTCCCACTGCAGTTTTATAACTTTTTATTTCGAATAGTACTTCCGGCCGCAAACTGTTTTCGTCAGCCAACTTTTCATCCAAATCATTGCATACATTTTGGGCAGAGTTTTGGAGGAGATTTTGCCAGGTCCGGGGAGTATCCATGACCGTTTGAGGACCAAAGACACTAGGTTCTGGCGTTTTATCAACCCTGGCCCCTTCAGTCAGTTCGCTCCCTTTCTGTCTAATGACGGTTCTCATGTAACGTTTGCATGAATAGACATCAAGGAGCATGTTGCGATCACGATTTTCGCAGCTACTGCTGCCGACTCTGCCCTTGCCATTAATATATTTGCTGCGGACGACCTTTACTATGGCATCCAAGTGCGTTTTTCTGCCATCCGTGAACACCCTTTACTTATTAGAGCGCAGCCGAACGCTGGTATCGGTATCTTCACTCTTATAGGTAAATATTTGTATTAAAGCTTTCTCCGATCTTTTGACGATAGTCCATGTATTTCAGGATCTCAGCTGATGGGCTATGGTATTGGAGGTATGTCGAGCCATTAACTACACCTTTCTCTTTCTGGTTGTTCACGATGACTTAGGCGTCATGCGGTCGTTCCTTGTGTACCCTACCTACATCGTATTCCCAAACCTTCTCCCTATAGTTCAGCTTTTCGACGCACTACATCGTGGGAAGAAAATCATACTCCAGAAGAAACGTGTCAAATTCTTCTGGGCAATCTTTATCGCAATATTCTTTTGGGAATGGCTCCCCGAGTATGTTGCACCGTAAGTGATTATAATAAATACTACTGGAAACATTGATGTACTCTCGATATCTTTCAGGACGCTTACTGGAATTAGTATATTTTGTCTTGCAAACAGAAACAGTGCTTGGTTCACCCGTATTTTTGGCATGTCCTATTCGCATTGCACGACTTCATGACATATGCTCACATACGGGCAGGTGGTGCTGCTGGAAATGAAGGGCTCGGGGCTTTCGCTCTTTGCCTCGATTGGAACTATGTTGGGTCAGGCGGAGGTTCTATGGGTGCTCTCTTCACGCCGCTATCGACTCAGCTTTCGCTCTATTCTGGCACTGCTATTTGCATGTGGGCACGATCTTCCATTTTTTTTCTAGACACACAGCTAACGACTGATAGGATCGCTTTCTGTGCTTGTTACGCCAACAATATCTGGAACGGTCAAAATTTTCCATTCCTCTCCCAAACACTATTTTACTTGAATGGTACTCGATATGATCAGCTTCGCATTCTAGATGAGAATTTCATGTTAGATCCTGCTAAACTGGAAATTGAGGTATGTTGTAATAAGTCTATTTAAGTTGTAGACGCTCATGAAATTATTGTTAGGGACTGCCCTGGTTCGCAAGTTCTCAGGTTCTGGCTAAGATCGGCCACAATCTGGCAATTGGCGCAACAATAATGCACGTCCTCGTGTGGTACGGGAATGATATTATTGAAGTTATCAAGAAGTATCGGGTGTGTACCGTTCTTCGCCCATGTGTCCGTATCAACTCTCTCATGTTCCGCTAGTCTGGTGACAACTATGATCCGCACCTCGCCAAGATGAAGGTATAAATAATATTATGATATTAGAATCGCTAAACAATAATAATAATGAAGGTGTACCCCGAGGTCCCCATGTGGTGGTATCTGGCAATGTTCGCTGGAAGTTTCGCTATGGCGATGGCGACGATGTACGCTGGAAAATCGGGGCTACCTTGGTAAGTCAATGGTTGGATCCCTCATCCATACGCCTCCTCAGGCACTTTCTAGGTGGGGGTTGATCGTCAGCCTCATCATATCTACGGTCTTCCTGCCTTTTGTCATTACTGTTTATGCTATTACTGGTATGTCGACCTATCAGTTATGATTCTTTACTATGAATCGGCCTGGAATTCAATGTTTCTTTAGGTTTCTCTCCCAACATCCAAAGCCTAGTGCAAGTATGTATTATCTGTTATAGAGATAATCTTTGCGAACAGAGCCTGATGCCCGAAAGATGTTGGGAGCTGCCATGATTCCAGGAAATCCTCAAGCCAATATGTACTTTACGCTTTACGGCTATAATACTCTCGACCAAGCCCGTGGACTGATACGCGACCTCAAGATGGTGGGGGCCAAACTTGTATTTCTTTGTCGGTTACTGATGAAGATGTAGGGCCAATATACCAAGCTCCCTCCACGGGTCACATTCACTGTCCAGTCTTTGGGTGCCATCGTTGTCAGTTTATTATACTCCATCCATTCTCCATTCTATTCATTTTTTGAGCTGTTAAATATCCCAGGGTGGCCTGCTGAATTACGTGATTATGAAAGTCATAATAGGGAGTCGCCGCGAAATCCTACTCGACATTCAAGGCAGCAATGTGGTACGTATACTTGGTCGGTTAGCTCCTTTTCAAGTGTTCAACGTTTCTCAAATTTTAGTGGTCTGGTCAACAAGTTCAGGTATGATGTTATATAAAATGAGACACTAAGCAGACCACTGACAGTCCCATAGTCATTCAATAGCAACGCGATTTCTTGGGGAGCGCTTGGAAGTCGTTTGTACGCGCCAGGTGGCCGCTATGCGGTATGTCCTATTAGTCTATTTTGATAATACTGTACCAACGGCTTGCATAAATTTCAAGATTGTACCATTTTCCATTTTGATAGGCCTCGCCGTGCCTATCCCGTTTTGGCTCGTTCATCGCAGGTTTCCGAAGCTTGGTGCAAATAAAGTTGTCACACCTGTTCTCTGTTGTACGTATCTCATTTACCGTGCCATTGATCGTCCGCTGTTAATGGATCGGCGTCTCCATCCAGGGACACTCGGATACCTGAGTGTCGGAATCAATAGTTCCGTGTTTACAACATTCTGCCTGGCAGTATTCTCGCAACATTACCTCCGCCGGTACCGACCAGGCTGGTTCAGAAAATACAATTTTCTCTTGTCTGCAGCGTTGGACGGTGGAACTCAAGTTATGGTGTTCGTATTCACATTTGCGGTTGGAGGGGGAAGTGGCAAAGTGGTGGATATGCCCTTTTGGGCTTTAGTACGTTACCTTATCGTGTGTTTACGCAAATTTCTCAGCCCCTTTCAAGAACCCGAAAGGTAACCCAGATTATTGCAAGAGACTGACATGATGGCCCACGAAATGTACTGATAGTAGTTATATTTGTACGTGACTCTGACCTGTATGACCGCGATGTTATCCAATTTTTCCCATGTCTAGTTTGGCCACCGAAGAGTCTGCTATAAACATGTTTTGAGTCTATGGCGGACAGTGATGTTTATTGCGTCATTCTTTGCTGCCGCCGGTTTAGGCGGAAAAACCCTTTGCCTTTCAAAAATCTTCGGCTGACACATGCCACTATCACGAACTGTCGCGTCATAATAGAAGAAAATCTCCCGCTTGATTCCTAAGCGCTAAGCGGCTGAGTAACTACTTCCCAAAAACATCGAAAATCCCAAGGACGTCGCTTCCTGAGAAACCAATCTTTTCACTATAAAAACCCAATATCTCAAAAAATGGCCGGATCAACTCACCATCGATACCATGTCTACTCCTGCTCTATTCCAACCCACCAAGATCGGAAATATCACGCTGAACCATCGAGTCGTCCTTGCTCCTTTAACTCGCTTTAAATCGAATAAGCCAGGCCATGTCCCTGTCGTCCCTCTCATGGGGGAGTATTACTCACAAAGGAGTAGCCTACCAGGATCTCTTCTGATAACGGAAGCTACATTCATTGCTGCGAAAGCGGGTGGCTACCATCATGTTCCTGGAATATGGAGTCAAGAGCAGATCGCAGCGTGGAAAGAAGTATGTCAAGTTTCAACCAGTTGTATTGTCACGGTTACTCATGTAACCATAATTTCCGCAAGGTGACAGACAAAGTCCATGCCAATGGATCTTATATTTTCCTACAGTTGTGGGCTCTCGGGCGAACGGCGAATGTAAAAAATCTCCAAGAAGATGACCCATCCTTCAACCTTGTCGCCCCATCGCCCATCCCGCTCAGTTCAAGTCCCACACCCGCCCCTCGAGAGTTAACCGAGGCTGAAATCAAAGAATACATAGAACTATACGCCCAGGCAGCAAGGAACTCAGTTCATGGTGCTGGATTCGATGGCGTAGAGATACATGGTGCAAATGGATATCTCATTGACCAGTTCCTGCAAGACGTGTCAAATAAGCGAACAGATGGATACGGAGGGAGCGTCGAAGCAAGGAGTAGATTTGGCCTTGAGGTAGTTGATGCGGTCGTCGAAGCTGTTGGGGCGGAAAAGACTGCTATTCGCTTGAGTCCATGGAGCCCCTTTCAAAGTAGGCGAGCCTGCATCTGCGATATGTCTGCACACGTTAACGAGCGATTTTATAATCAGACATGGGAATGTCAGACCCAGTGCCCCAATTCACAAACTTCGTCACTACCTTGAAATCCAAACACCCTAATCTTGCATACCTCCACGTCGTAGAGCCACGTATTGACGGCAACATAGACGTTGATACCTTTTTGTCCGACAACGACTCAAACGATTTCTTACGCGAAATCTGGCAACCTCTGCCACTCATCAGCGCTGGTGGTTATAACCGAAAGGAGGGCTTGAGAACTGCAGAGGAGAAAGGCGGCCTGGTTGCGTTCGGGAGGCTCTACATTTCTAACGTGAGACCCGTGTTTTATCTCCGACAGATAACTGACCCAATTGTATTAGCCTGACCTTCCCCTCCGCTTGAAAGGTGACATACCACTAACGCCGTACAACCGTAAAACGTTCTATACTCCAGGTGATCAGGAGGGCGCGGAGATTGGCTACATCGATTACCCTTTTGCTACAACGGACGGAAATAATTCAGACGTCGTTCAAGGAAGATTATAAGGAACCGAATTACATGCGCAATTGTTTATATTACTATTAGATGCAGCAACGATTGGTTTTGTAGTGGAATTTCATGGATCAAAAACTGAACGTTAAGGCTTGCTACTCATGACATGTGATACGCAATCAATGATTCAGATCAATAACATGCTACGCATATATTATTTACGTATTACTATCAGTGACTTGACGCGTCAATGGTCCGTGCACGTAAAACTCAACCCATTGAACCTCTTTCCTCCTTCTCGTTATGATGGAGCAGGGCTCCTGGAAGGCCATAGATATCTCAGCCTCAGTCTCAAAAGATACTGAGGTTCACAACTTTCACTTGTCCATTTCAGTGATTGAACTTACCCCCCTTTCAGTGCCACGCCGTGTCAGAAGAAGTTCCGAAGATAGAGGGGAAGCGCGCCGCTCCTAAGACGACTTTTCGAGAACCATCATCCGAAGAAGATGCTTTTGACTGGAGTACTTTTGGCAGTGACACGTACTCCGACGATGAAAACTCCGATGGGAATAATGCTTCAGCCTCAGGTTCAATGACGGATCCTATCTGGGACAAGGAAGAAGATACATTCCGTTGCACCGCATGCTGCTGGGAGGTAGTCGAAGGTCGCTGTCAGATGTGTGGGCAGAGATTTCTCTGGGACCTAGTATGTCAACCGTCCAACATGAAGCTGAACAGCCTGATATAATTGACTTGGCTAGGACGAAGTCAACAAACTTCAGCCAAGTATGTCTACACATTCTGACGCCCTCCACAGTGATCGCGTCTGCATACCTCGTGGTACGACACCCCTCCTAGATGTTGGACCGTCCCGGCCACCAGCTATTTACCAAGGGCGAGCCAAGGAATATGAGATGCTATTAAGGCGTGGAGCCACGCGTCTTATGTGCGAGACGTTTCTTCTCAAATTCTCCCTTGAAGCTGGTATTATTGCTTGGGCTGATGAGACCTTGCACGAAGAATTTGCCGGACCTGCCATGAAAAAAGATGACTCGTGGAAAATTCACCTCGGCAGACGTATCCAGCTTGATGAAGATGATCTTGATGGGTCGATTTTCATCGAAGGGATCCTAGAAGACGCGATGATATTCCCAGTCCTCCGCCCCGAAGGTCGTTGGGAGACCGTTCAGGACTCAGCTGGGATTTGGGTCACTCGTCCAGTGAGGAGAGTTGTCTTCGAGGGTTGTTTCGACGACGTATGCGCTGGGCTATTAGGGGAAGCAAAACATGGGATGTACCCCAATAGTGACCATGTGGTGCCTCTGGTGGGGAAGATTACCGGGCCAGCTGTGTTCTCTAACAACTACGCACCATCAGATGCAGCACCTGAAGTCGATGACCCGGGTAGTCCTGATATTGAGATGACAGATTGCTACGACCCGAATTGGCCTGTTGGTATTTCGGACACAGCCCGGGAAAGAGGCCCAGAGGATGCAACGGAGGATGCAAATGCAACAGACACCGATATTTCGAGTGGGGGCGAAGCGGATAGCGATCTCGATATGGACGAACTTTTAAGTGGCGACGAGGACGTCATTAATGGAGTAGATCTACTATAGGCTCAATTATAATAGGTGTGACGCGTAGAATACTGAATTAAGGATGAATAGAAAATTGATATAGAACCAGGGAGTAGATGACATATGAGACAAACAATTCAGACAAGATATTTTGATGTGTTGGTGTTTGGGAACGTTACTCACAATTCAAACGACCAAACGAGTTGTAGAGGCAATAGGATTTTGCACTGGTTGCGTGGTAGGGGGAGATACAACGAAGGCGATATCATACTTAATTAAAGTATCGGTGTAGATTAAATTTAAAGGCGAGACCGAAGTTGGTTGGTTTCGACCCCCATAATAGAATGCAGGTTCCGGTCAATACCCTGAAGGCGAGATTGAGAGCGCAACATGGAAATAGCGTCGCAAACCTGGTGCATATTAGGACGCTCGTCAGGATTCATCCTCCAGCAGCTCAGCATGAGATCCCATAATGTCTCGTCGAGTATTGCTGTTCCATTATGAGTCAGAGGTCGTTCAAAGGGTAGTTCTCCACGATTGAGCGCCAGCACTACGTCCACATTTGATCCATGAGCGCGAAACGGTATAGCACGAGTTAGGATCTGGGGACTACGTTAGATGACATGACATGTGGCGCTTTGAGAACATACTTCAATACAGACAGTAGCGAAGACATATACGTCTGACGCCTCATTTCTTTCTCTGGCCGTCCCAATAACTAGTTCGGGAGTGCTATATCTTGCATAATCTAGTCCGTCATCGAAGTAACACGGGTTGGATATGTGTGAAATCCCAAATTCGGTGAGGTACGGTTTACAACGTGTGTCGAATAGGGATGCCTATCTCGGGTAACATGAGGATCAGCGAGGAAATGAATGACATCCCATAACCTACCGTTACAACGCCATCCTGCACCACACCCCTATGGAGGCTCCGAAAGCCCTCGGCTATGATATTTACCTGGAGACAATCGAGTTAATATATAAAAGAGCAGCGGGGGAATAGGCACCAAGACAGATGGATCAGCACCAATGGGGGGAATGATGTAGTTGAAACTTTCAGTCTTTCCCGACTGGAAGCTCCGCAAAACATTGAGACACGATGTAGTAGTTCGCCAAAGGCCCAAAGCCGGCAGACTTGGGCCCGTTTCATATGAGTTTAAAGGATGGGAGCATACTACCATCTCTAACATTGAGGGGGATGGGGGACACTGATGTGAGTATTTTGACGCGCGCCCCCACCGAGTTTAAGAGGACTGTATCAAATGGGCAGTGCAGAATCGAAGATTACTCGTTGAAGTTGTGTCACATGATCATACCGTACAAGTTCTTCAGATTTACGCCGGCTGGCAGTGCCAGCAAGACGCCACCACAGCTTCTTCATACCTCTTAACTCAGCTCTGGCCCTTGTTTGACATGTGCTTCTATATGAGAAGGAGAGAAATTTGTAAGGGACTCGAGAGCCTGTACGATGATTGTACGTTTTATCCTTGGTTCATCCAATCTACTGGAGGCCCGAGCGGTGGCCCATATCCATACTGTCTTTATCGCAGCTCGAAGTATCAGCGAAACTGAATGATGAAGGTATGCCTGTAATCTCACATAAATGAAATAAGCTCTGGGCGGTACAGTGTGTTCTAATTTAGAATCCGGTGCACAAGCACAGTCGTCCTTTCCACAGCAGGCCACCGCCACGGCGTTAGATCCTATGGTATAGATTATTTGAACTATTCTTAGATTATATATAGCTACCAACGCCTTGCAGGCCTGGCTTTTTCCCCCACACGTCCCCCCTTGGATCTCCATCTCATTCTACCTTCCTTCATTTTTACCGTTCACACTCCACCACCCCTGGCCCAGAATGGACTTTAACATTGTAGGAGAGTCCCGGCGCCAAGGCGAATATGATAACAGCGAGCCTCTGTCCTATATATACCAACAACTTAATATTCACGATGTGAGTATAAACCTACTTTCTCTATTCTGTCATACTTAGATGTGCTTGAGATCGGCCATTCTCAGGTCATTATATTTAGGGGAAACCGTTGCTACCTAGGAGAGTCCTCAGATGAAGGACTGGTCTCGATCAAGGTATTTCGTGGGGGCACAACTTCGCAGCATCCCTTTGCCAAAACCGCCCGTTCAGACGTGACGAAGGGGGAGATCGACGGATTACCCGTTGCCCTCAAGACCTTTCGCGCTGCCCTGACGTCGAAAGAGATGATTGATGTGAGCTGGATTTAAGTTCAGCTCTTGTTCCACCTAATCTTTCTCCTTTTTAGTCTTTCATCTTGGAAGCATTTCTATGGTCCAGCCTTAGACATCCAAGTATTATTCCAATTCTTGGACTGCACGTAGGAATGTCGGGAAATATGTCCATGGTCTCGAAATACATGGAAAACGGGACGTTGAGCGACTATCTGAAATCCCATCAGGACGTAAACAGGCTTCGTTTGGTATGATTTCTGCTCCTTGTAATTTGTTGCGGCGGCTCACTATCTCTGTCAAATAGCTCAAAGACGTTGCGGCTGGTATTACTTATCTCCATAATCTGAGTTTCTCGGTACTCCATGCAGATATTCGTGGTGTAAGCAAAGCTAATGAACTATGACCGCAATCCATACATCTAACAGCAGGTGTCTTATACAGGCAAACATTCTTATTAATGACTCGGGTGCGGCACTCATAGCCGACTTTGGACTTTCACTAGTCATGGATCCCAAAACGTTGCAATTTTCCCCCCATAAGCATGCTTATGCTGGTAGTGTTCGCTGGACGGCTCCAGAAAAATTGAAGCCCTGCGAATATAGCTTGTCTTTGAAGTGTGACGTTTATTCCTTTGCCTGTCTCTGCGTCGAGGTTAGTCACCGTTCAAAGCCAATTTCACGGATTACTGAATGTATTTCAAGGTCTTTTCCGGCACCTATCCGTTCTCTCACCTCGCTAATGATGGTGCCGTAATAATCGAAGTGCTTGTGCGACGCGAGCACCCCGCTCGCCCCCTTGGGCCTGGAGCATCCCAGCTGACTGATGCCTTCTGGGAATTGCTGCTACTAAGCTGGGAAAGAGATCCTGCCCGTCGTCCGTCTATGGAATATATCCACAGATTCCTTAACGACATCGCATTGTCTTAATTAAAGCCACTCCATTCGCCCAATCTTCTTTTAGTCTCTTTGTTTACCCTCCAAGTCGCCGCTTTTTCTTGATCACTGGTACACTACTGCATGGCACATCCTACGCGTCCCACCTTGTTCTCTAGATTCCCGACGATCATTCTCACGACTTTCATGAATCAATTTTCCAACAGCAAGCGTTCGTATCCTAACAAAAATCTAACGTAGCCTCATCATTCATCATCTGTCGTTCATAACTCATATCTCCATCCAATCTTTATCACACTATCTTACCAATTCTTGGGAGGCTAGTTACTTATAGAAATTTCGGTATCCTACTATTTACAATCCATCCTGTTTGGAAGATCTTGCTGTTACCCTGGAATATCGGAGAGCTTGCTATTTCGTGATATAAATATTGCGAGGAATTCTTTCCGCATTGTAGCTTTTAAACTTTGCTTTGCTTTTCGCATTACGAAATCCTTTGAATCCATTGATATCAGTGTATCAGACGTAGCCATATAATGCACGATAAGTATATACAGATGCGGAGGGTAAGATGTATTTAGAATTAATGTATCAGAACCAAAGGAAGACAGCAGAAGAAAAGTTGAGTAGAACGAAAGCGTCCCTTATCCTACATTTTGCATTTCACCGATTAAAAAAAGATTCTCCAACAAACATCAGTGTCCCCACATATCATCTTCATCTCCGTCTTCGTCCCGCCCCCTCATGCCCAAATCCAAGCTGTCCATGTCCCCGAGGTGAACCTCATGTTCCGGCCTCAAAAACAAGCTTCCTGGACTCCCGGTGACCATGGAAAAGTTCGCCGTCGTGGGAGATATACTGACGATCGATGCCACGGACCCCTTGTGTGGATGCCCTTTCGTTATTTGACGAATCGACGCCGGCGGTGACGAAAACCGCGAATGGTCAAAGCTCGCCCCGTCATCGTTTGGATCAGAGTCGTGCAGGAGCATCGTCATGTTGGCCGGAGGCACAGGGAATATTGAAGATGTAGTACTAAACCGCCTCCGGTGTGTTCTGGACGCGGGCGCGGGCGTTGATGAAGAGGCTGGTCCCATTGCACCAATGTCGTCATGAATAAAGGGCTGATCGACATGGTTGTCTAGCTCGTGGTGATCTAGGGCAGGGGAGGTTTTAGTCTCCGCAGGTAGAACTCGAGCTCCCATTATCGTCTGCCCCCAATCTTCATCATCGCTGTGGTTTTCAGCTGGAGTTACACTGGTGCTCAGTCCGCTCCTCCTCGCACTACCATTCCACGTCCCCAGCCGATTTTGAGTCTTCAGTAATTGCATCCTCAAGTCCCCGACCTCCTGCCTTAACTCTCCCACCACTCTCCTCAATCCGTCATTCTCCACCTCAACATGTCCAAGCCTCTCCAGCCTCTCTCTCAAGTCCCCATTTTCCTCTCTCAACACCCTCGTCGTGCGTTGCGAATCAGACAACGCTCCGAGAAGCGCTCCAGTTTCTGTAGCATGTTTTTCCTTCAGCTCCCGCACCTCCTCTCTATCTTTCTCCCTGTCCCTATCTCTTTCCCTGTCCCTGTCACGTTCCCTCCCAAAGTACCCAAAGGATGACCCAGAAACCGACGTTGGCGCTGTCGATGCAGACCGCGGGGTATCACGGCTCCCACTTGAAGCTGTGAATGTCGGGCTTTCCATCAACCCATAGCTCGAGAACGACTCGCTTCCCCTCCTACTAATGCTACCTCCTCCCCCACTACCACCAACAACACTTCCCCCTGCCTCTGAAAACGCCATCCGCGATTGAGTGCGAGGGCTGTACTCGGACGTGCTCCGCATAGAAGCGAACCTCCCTAGGGCGCTCATCCCATTCAAATTCCCACTCCTCTCTGATTCTCGCTCCCGCTCATAATCCATCAGCCCAGCAGCTTTAAACGCCTTGACTGTGCGTGGGCCCAGCCACTCGGTTGCCGGTGGCCTGTCCCCTGTACTCCCTCCGCTACCGCCGCCGAGAACAGCTCCCCTTCGCCCAAAACCGCCCTCCAAGCTGCTATTCGGCCTCCCAACATCCTCCACCCCAAGGTAATCTTCCGCGCGCCCCTGGCCCCGGCGGCGAGCCCCGTCACCAACGCCGCTCATTGCGGAAAATACATGTTCCCCGCCGTTGCGCGACGCCTGCAGCGTGCGCCCGAGCCGCTCTTGCACACTCATACTACGTTTCCGGGCTCGGGACGCAAGTAGCCCAGCCGCGGATGTTGGTGTTAGTTTAGCGGTGGCGGTGATGGTTGAAGATGAGTTGGCTGCGGAAGGTGGCGTGGCCGAAGGAAGAGACGGCGATGGTGGTGGAAGAGCGCTTCCAGCCCACGCTGCCCCATCACTTCCCCCGGTGTGACCACGCGTCCCGTCGAAGGAACTTTTCCCCTGATCGTGCTCGATTCCAGGCCCCGCAAATGAACTTCGTGGAGAGGGGGGAGATGACGATGAGACATCTTCCCCTTCTTCTTGTCTCCTGCCCACTTGAGAAGCCGATTCGAGAGAAGGTCTGAGCGTCCTTTGATGATCAGAACTTCCTCTCGTCGTCGAATCCAAAGATGGCCGCGCTCCCGCCCCTGCTCCTGCCCTGGATGAAAGCGATGGAGAGGGGGACGGAGAAGGAGATATATGGGAGGGGTGTACAAACGATTCCGAGGCCGGGGCTTTCTCACCCCATTCAGAGGAAGGTGGGGCAGCAGCGGATAGCGTATGGCGGAGTGGAGGTCGTTTGCCAGTTAAACTTGTGATCCTAGACGCGAGGGGGGTGGAGGTTGGGATTCCTGGACGCGGAATGGATGTGGACATGGAGGGTGTCACTATCCGTGTCTGAGGGATGGCACGACGGGCAGAGAGGGATGCCGACGAAGTCGATAGAGTTGAGGTAGATGTGGAGGCGGAAGCAGAAGTCGAAGTTGAGTTTGGTGCATGTGTGGATGCGGATGCAGATATTGAAGAGGATAAGGGAGATGGAGGGGCGTGGACGTGGTGTCTCAGAGACTGTGGCTGTGTCTTGAGAGATGCAGAGGATGCATTCGAGCTATATCCGGTTTCTGGAGATAGCTGAGACGCAGATTTAGGGGTAGTTGGGGTCGTAGCTGTACTGGCATATGAGGAAGTAGTTGGAGAGTGGAGTGAGGTAGGTCGGAGACGGGGGAGAGATGACTGTTGTCGAGGAAGACGGGAACGTGATAAGACCTTCGTGGAACTCGATAAGCTACCAGAAGATAATCCGGGCGAGTTCGGAGATGAATTAGAGCCTCCTATAGATGGTAGGATGAACGTTGGAGAAGAAGGTGAAGGTTGTGATGACTCGATGACGCGCTGAGGTATGATACGGAGATTCTTTGGATTAGAGGATAGACGGTGAGGGCTAAGAAGGGCGGCCAGATCGGGGTCCAGTGCTCCCAGGTTAAAGCTTGCATCTGCTCCATGCTCAGGGTTATCTCCGTCAATGATGACAGCCGTGTCAGCGTTGAGCCACTGATTAGCAGTGCTGGAATCTTCGGCCATCATTGCATCAAGTACCTGGTTGGTCAAGTGCGTGGTTGACAAGTCCAGAACAGAGGTGTCTGTATCTGTTTCGTGCCCGGATTGCGGAGCTCCTCCATTGTCGTCCCTCGACCCAATGACTGGTTCTTCGGCGAACGGTACTGAGGATGAGGGAGAATGATTGATATCATTCGAAAAAGAAAGGGACGGAGACGGAGAAGGCGAGGAGCTGGAAGATGAAGGGATGTATTTTGATATCCCCGAATTATCGGCTTCGAGAATTGTTGATAAATCAGCAGAAACAGGAGGGCCAGGTGAGGGCGCTCGAAGAATTGGTGGTTCATGGGCTGAGTGGACAAGTTAGAGCTCGGTGATGTAGAGGGTAGATAGACCTTACCCAATGATAGGACGATAGTATCGTCATTGTCACGAAGTGAGGTACCTTCGCTTATAGCCTGGGGTTCATCAGGCAGAGGCTTCTCCAACCTCGAACAGGAGACCGACTTCCGGATGACACCTTCTTCCGTCGGTTCTGGTGTCCTTTCAATCGAAATTACAGGCAAATCGGACGAGAAAGATGCCTGACGCTCTCTATTCATTGACCGTCGCACTGAGCCAAAGTTGGCAAAGGGACTTCGGGAGGCATGTGAGCTGGGGGAGACGGTGCTAGACACCGGAGTTGCTTGCTTATTTGGCCCGAAGGGTAACAGGGACCGCAACGAACGAAATGAGGGAATGCTAGAAGGGGTAGCTGGCGAGGATGAAGAAGGTGACGGGGTAAACACCTGAGTAGTAGGGGCATTGTAGGTGGGAACCGTGGATGTCGATGGTCGACGGGCAGAGGGAATCGAGGATGGAAACGCACTTCTGTTCGGTTGTGCTGGGATGGATGAGGGTGTGTGTGGCGACCGCTGAGTTGCCATGGTCAAAGACAAAAGCCCAGTGAAGTGAAAGGGGCTAGAGGAAGGCTTGAAGTTGTATAATTGATCCAGAGACAGATGGGTTGATCACTAGTCCAGCAAGGATACCCAGGAGAGAGACATCGTTCTACCACAGCGGGTGCTGAGCAGGCTACCGTCGTCTCGGAAGCGTTCAACCACGACAAAAAAGTTATGTGGGAAATCTTTCTTTGTCGAATTCGGAAGGACCCTGGCGGAATTATTACTTACATAAACTCAGGGGCTCCCGTGGAACCTCCTAAATGAGGTCTGTATTTATATCCACCGTTCATCATCCACCATTCATCATTCAATCTAACCATACACTCATCACTTTCGCCATTCGCACGCTTTGAAGTATCTCCGGTCAGGCGGATGCTCTATGGATGATCTCTCTACGTCAATCCTCATCTAACTGCGCTATATTTTGGCAGTACAACCCGCGCTTAACCACTCGTCAAGATTGCTCCCTAAGTGAATAGGACTGGTGATGATACGCTGGCCGAAACTCCTAGCTTTCTTTAGAATCAGTGTTCGACGTAACCAGCTTTCGTCTTCCGGATGAGTTCCACATCAGATCCTGCAAAACCGAAATCGGTATGGTGGGATGATATCTGCGATTTGTGGACACTCGTGGATTCTCACTCAAGATCTACATTGATCTGCGAGCCACCCAGCTACAGCTAAGATCTCGCAGAATCTCGCAGGATGATGCATGACTCGTATCCACCAATAATACCGCCCCTTTCAATGACAGTGGATTAACGTCCGAGATCAGCGTTCCAGTTGCCAGGTTCTCTTGTTCAGATATTGCAGGCTGTTTCCCGATATTCCCGTTAGAGGTCTGTTGGCGTTTGATGCGACCGCCACCGAGGTGGGAAAATCCTGGTTCTCGCAAAATAGTCGCGGCTGACATGCATACCCTATTGCAGACAGTTCGACTGCTCGATCTATAGGCCGCTGAGTGGCTGACCTAGGGGGTCCCGAGGGCGTGTCGCCGCCTAAGATGTAGAATCATCCTTGTTGTGGGTACCTGGAGCGTCACAAACCATTTCATTATTGATAACATACCTACTTTCTACAGTTCCAGCCCTCTTCCAACCTATTGATGTCGGAAAAATCACGCCCAACCATCTAGTTGTTCTCACCCCTTTAACTCGCTTTAAATCCTCCAAGCTAGGCCATGCCCCTAATATCCTGGTCATGCGGGAGTACCGTTGCTGAAGAGGCAGTGGTTATCACCATGCTCCTGGAATACGGAACCCATGAGCGGATTGTGGCGTGGAAATAGGTATCTATACAAGATTTCTGTCTGTCGTCACAGTTCGTTGACCATAAGCTCTATAAGGTGGTAGACGGGATCCATACTGATGCTAAGGGCGACAATCGTCGGATGTTCTACACTCCAGGCGATCGATGTTACGGGAGCCCCCGATTTAAATAACCCACAATTAATCCCAAAGTGGCCAACTTGATTCCGTGTTCGGAATTCAAATCTGAACTTGTAATCAATGTCTATCAGTCCGGCCAACTGATCAATAGTAAGTCTGTCCTTGAAGGACGTTCTAACACACCTCTTCAAGGTGGATATGTTCAACATCAAGCATTGATCTTCTGTACAGATTCTTTAGTGGCTCATCAACTAGATCCAAGACTATCGAAATACCAGGGCACCTGGGCTTTTTAGTCCTACCAACCATACAGTGAGGGTTATTGATGGGGAGAGATTAACATTAGCCTACCCCTAACCCGGCACTCGGCCAACTGTGGTTAAAGTACACCCCTGCCTAGGATCATCAAACAATCAGGAGCTCTTCAACTCAGCACCTAGCACTATCAATTCAAACAAACTCGAACAGCCCCGTACCTCAAACATTCAACCTTCAATTCTCCCACTGGTCGCCTTTTAAGGGCTTAACGAATAACGGCTGTGACGCTAATATACGTCGTACCGAGGGGGACTCAATAAGCAATTCCCCTGCCTTTTAAACACCCGTTAAAATTCCGTTTAAGCTATTTCTCGCCGAGCCTGATGGAAATCAAGATGACATTTCCTCAGAGGCTCCACCTAGTCGATTTTCCCTACTTTCAGGAATATAGACGGTGAAGATAACGATATAAGTAGTGAAGACGGGAGCGAGGCGGATTCTGGGGCGGGCAGGGTCAGCTCTTGTTTGAGCGCCGCCTCCTGTCCCCAGGGATGGCTCCCTTGATTTTAGGGGAAGGCGACCTGGTCGACTCAGAAGTCACGAACCTAAACGCCACGGCGGTGCGGCCGATATCAACGACGACATATATGACGGTGTTGATGATTGTTGCTTTAATGCCGAGGAGGGCGCCGTCGATGAATTTTCCAAGAGCTTTCCGGTTTGCAAAATGTCGACCGCGATAGGATTTTGTACTGGAGTGGCTCCACGCAGAAGCTACAACATACTCAATGGAGCATCAAATGTTACTGTAATACCTGAGATACTGCGATATATGATCCTTATCAGCTTGCGATGTGATGTAATATGTTTTTGTTATTAAATACTACACAAGTTTGTGGACATGGCACGATTAGTGAGCAGCACAGGACACTGAAATAGGTTTAAAGTCATTTTGGATGAATTGGATCACCACAAAGCAACAAACAAAATTCATTCTCAAAATACGTATTTACATTGGATCTGCATAGTTAACAATTTCATTCTGTGGGCCATTTAGGCTCCCCCAATCGTCCAAAGCTCAAACAGGTTTGAAAACCCAGAACTGATTGGCAGCGTTGTTAATCTCATCAAGCGTGACCTGCATCAGATATCAGCATCCCAGGAACCAACTGCGGCTGCAATGAAACGCACGCGGGCCCTGAGCTCAGCAGTAGCGAGCGCAAAAGCGAGATTGACATTCGGAACCTTAATCCTGCTCCAACCGTCAGAGGGATTTAATATGGCAGAAAATAAATTAGAAATCCTAACATAAATTTGTCATTCCCGACACTCTCAATTGAAACCGGGGTATTGTTTTGGCTTCCAACGACTAAATTCCCCTGCCCAGACCGTCAGTACTTCGGCACATTGCGCACGGGCAATATCTTACAGGCACTAAATTATCCCCTAGAGCTCGAACAAATGTCCCTGGGTTCACGTTTTGCATGGTGTAAATCGTCGTATTTGGCAAATTGGTGAGCTTCCACTGTGCTCCAAGGTTAACGCCACTTTCTTTTATCAGTTCCTATATGCATACCTGCTGGTTTCCTGTTGGAGGATTGTTTAAGGAGAACCCGATGACGGGTGTATTTTCGGTGGGGTCTTCCCCTGCGAGGTCTATGACGGCATTGAAGGCAGCATTGAAGATATTATAAGTTCCAGAGGGGATGGACACTGCCATAGCTAAGTATTGGAGTGGTTGTTGTAACTTATTAGAAGCGGAATTGGCTTAGGATCTGAGAGGGATGTCTTTAGGGCGTTGGGTTCTTATATCTGGTTGTGAAGCCTACGTGAAGAATTCTAGAAAAGAACATCAGTGTCACTCCATTCAAGCTGTTTTTATTATTTGGCGAATGGAAGGGATTGTGGGTTAAAGCGGATTTATTTCAATCATCTCGAAATACATCTAAGCCCACACTTCCTTCCTTCCTTTTCGGTTGTTCAGCATGTGCTTCCAAAAGGTGCCTCAGCTCATAAGCACTCACTCTTATGATCGTGACCGAAACATAATGTGGAGAAATAGGGCTGGTTCATAGGATTGAATCACCCTTGCCACTGGTACATTGAAAATACCCTCTCTAAGGTTATGAACAACGTCTGTTGACTATATTTGGCTGCAAGTTCTCACGACATGTGGAATGTAAAATAGCATTACACATTGCATGCGTAAGTAGTAGACTCGTGACCATCCCCTCTGAGACAAAATTCTTGAGCAGTTCGCTTCATCTACAGCGCTGTTCTAGTGGGATCTTGACATTACACGCAGGCAGGCATGACTCGAGAAGACGTCTGGGTGTTATGTTCATCATCCGTTTTGATCTTAGTGATGTGCCACGATGATCCATATGTTTACAGCCAGATCCCTACCGATGTACTTCGGATGCCTCGGCGCCAGAAGTTGTTTGAAACTTCATATTCCTGACTGTACTTAAAGCTTAAAGACATGCTATCTCGGTATTAGAGAGGCCAGATCAACACCTCAGTCAATAAGGGTGTAGTTCTATGATGAATCTTTAAGGCTTAGTAAGTTGTTAACTTCATGATGGCGTCAAACTGTCACCGGTTCTCAATTCCTATATTTGTGGGTGCAAGGCTGGAGGGGTGGAGGAGGGAAGATGTGGACTTAGGAAAAGCGTGAGGATACACCAATTCTATATCAACCCTCTTATGAATATTTACGCTTTGTCTCATCGAGTATGGCTAAAGGTTGTCAAGATCAACTTGACGCAGCAACGATGCCGACTTGATGCCGAAATTGATTTCGTGGAGTTTCGATCTCCGCGGCGCTTATGGCACGTGGTCAATTTGCAATAAAGTGGTCCCACTGTGCTCAAAACCTCGCCTCAAGTCCCGTGTCACTCGTGTTTGATATTTTGCCTTGCTGTTGGTATATGTACTTGGGGGTGAGGGCCATTGCTTCGCATGGCAATATGAGTCTAGATTTAGAATATCAAAAAAGAATTATATGACATCAATAGAATAAATTACAACAGCAGCAGATCTGCTTTTGGCTGTTCTTAGTAGTTGTCCTGATATCAATCCTTCAGGTGTTGCTGT
>CEMJ01393525.1:342-10789 GCA_900068955.1 Clitocybe nebularis | reverse complement strand
TTCCTCCTTATCTCACAATGTATGATGTATCAAAAACGTTGTGTACTTTTTGTGTACTTGTACTCGTATCGTTTCTGAATACAAGCAAACATGCAAAAGCAGAATGTACATTGTAAATGTCTTCATCAGGTCGTGCTGCCGTATTTGCATCAATGCGCTTTTGCGATTGTATCACAAGAACTGGCAGGGATGCATGTGTGCGGTTATGTGTATTTACCATGTGGGTGACGGCTGAGATTTCAAAGACATCCATCCATACTACCCCAAGTAACGACTTGGTATCTTTCCTGAATTACAAGCAAGACGCAAAAACAGAGCACGCATCCTTATCAGACCTTGCTTCCGTACCTGTGACTGTAGCCACAAGAGTCGGCTGCGGGTGCACATGTGGTACGCGCACTTGGTATTTGTGTTTGCCATGTGGGTGTGGGTTTAGGTGACGACCTGGGATTTAGACTCTACTCAGCGAAGCATGTGTGTTGTCACGGTTGAACCAAGTAAGTCTCTTTCGCATCGCATCGCTCGGTACCGTTTTCTGTTTTCAGGTGCTTGAACCTCATCAAGCCGTAGCTTTTATAATTATCGCAGGTCATGCTCACACCCCCGAACACAAATAAAAAAAAACTGCTGCATGGGTTGGCGATCATCGATCGCTGATAGCTTTAAGCTTATCCTGTCCATTCACACCCGTTTCTCACCACGATTGTTTCATTATAGACGTCAGACCGGACTTGTGCAGACTCTTCGAAAGCCGATTGCCCACAAGCCTACTTGTAAACACATGGATAGTTACCGTCGGACGGGATGACAGGAATAGATCTGCCAGTGGGTCTTTCGAATTTGTTGCAACTTCATCACACACACATACACGTGGGAGTGGAGATTCCTGGCGAGCGCCCATCACCATCACTCTCCCCTCCCCCCTCCCCCAAACCTCCTTCATCATCGCTCGAATGATCCTAAAAGTGCCCAAACGCAGGTTGCAACTGAGCGCAAGTTAGGCGCGGACTTCGCGAAGAGCCCGGCCACCCGCATGTCCCCCTCCCCTGTGTGATCGCTTTCTCCTTTTGTCCCACCCATACAGGATTGCGTAACTAATGACGCGGAGAGACCGAAAACAAAGGAGGAGGGAAGAAAGAATAACAGCAGAAAAACATATGGGTTGTCGGTGCAAGTATACAACAGCTGCATATGCACCTCCTTTCGAATTCCCGTGCGATGGGGATCCCAGGGCGCATGGGTGTCCCAACCAGTTAGTACATACTTACCGCAGCACCGACTTCTTGCGAACCATCTCTCACCATCACAAACAAAGCCTCTTTTGATCGAGGGGCCTTGTGTTGTGTGTTGTCATCAATGTGTCGTTGTACATGTCATATCATATCATATGCGGGGTTATAAACCTCTGGCACCGTGAGGTTTGAAGGATGGTTTTCTTTGCCTCATTTCGTGTGGACCCTTTGTCAGGGCTGCACATGTGTAAGTAAACGTAAAATTTAATTGAAAAAAGCCCTCTAGGCTTTTCCGGGCATGAGCCACGGTCAGGGTTGGCTTGGGCTATCAATGCCGGCCGCCGACCGCATTTGAACACCGTAATTCGCCCCCCCTCACACTATGTATACCTAATCTGTCGAACTTTAGACTACACGCGCCAATAGGACGTCTGGGAAAGGTGTGATGTCTTTGGGCAATCTCAGGGGAGGAAGGGCGGTCGTAGCCTCGTATGTATGGATGGTACACAGCTCAAAGAACGAGGAATTCGGCCCGAAGCGTGCGGCCCGGAAGCCCAAAAGAAGACATCGAAGGGAAGGTGGAGACCCAGACAAACAGTTGGCTGTGTATGAAGCAAAGGAAAGGGACTGTCTATGTTGAGCATGTCGTTATGGTATGGGCTGGTATGGGGTGTGCCTTGGGGATCCAAGAAAGCGAGGAACAGGGGTGCCTAGGGTCCTGACATTGGGAATCAGATGGAGGCGGGCGACGAGAGAAGGCCGGAGAAGATCGGACAGCGCTAAGAAGGACAATGCTACAAGAGGAAGGAAGGATCCAAGGGGGCGGCTGCACTTTTGTTCAAAGATCCAGGCGCGGTGGTATAAGCTTTGCTACAAGAGCAACGTCCAAGCCTGTGTTCGATGAACTTCTGAGGCTTCCCTTGCAACGCACTGTGAGAGTTTGTTCAGGTTCGACCACTCTCCCAGTTCATATCGCCATCATCGGCGTCTATTTGACGCATATGGACCCCTGTTGATCTCTATTGATGGTATATATCGTGGGGTCGTTGCCGAGATGGTTTGTTTGATCTTGAGAGGGCCGGAGTTAACAAGTATTACTGCGTATGTTGTCGATGTCCATGCATACCGTCCAGTATAAAAAATCAGCATCGAACTTCCTTGACGCGCGCTGATTTCGGGACCGGCTGTGTGCTAGACAGCATCCGGCTTACCTATATTCGGCTTATCGCCCATAAATACCATGGCTACCGCTTTGAAGTCCGGGACACTGAGAGGATGTAAATCGTGCTGTTATTAGATGAAGCGAGGTTTATCCTCCTTCATCAATTGATCTTATGCGGAAAAGTCTGGAGCAGGTGAATGTCGATGTGCCACGATTGGATAAGAATGACAATGCACGACAAGCATGATCCGGATCCCCGAACGATATCTATACATACCGGCGCCAGAGAAGGCTGAGGGCGTAGTGAGCATGCGGTCGATGATGAGGAAATGGGGGTGCGTGTGGAAGATCTCCTGTCTTCGCCTCTCTCAGTTCCCTTCGACTCGTCAAGGCTTTCCAGAAGTGGCTAAGTCGATGGTTGTAAGCAGCGTGGATACAAAGGCCAAGTCAACTCTCAACCTTGTCAACAACAAGTTGAGTGCCGGCAGTGGAATGAAGCATTCTGAACGGAGTTAGGGGTTGAGATAAATCCACGTTAAGCTTTCCTTCGGTGATCATGGCGTCGGCCGTTGACAACATTGGAATCAGAACGCTCGCGGGTTGCTACTAAGCGTAAAACCAAACTTTGTTGGGAATAAATAATATTCTCGAGCCGATTCGTATGTTCAGTGCTTTGCGGTGGCATTCAAAGCACTCGGATAACGAGCCCGGACAGTAGCCTGAAGTCGGGATCCGTGGTATTTCGAAGTATTCATTGAGCTTCCCCAGCGGGTTCTCATTTCGACGTCAGAAATGGAGTTAATACTACCCCGCATCTTCGGCGTTTGAGCGCGGGGAGGACAGATTGGGCTGGTTGGCATATATGGGGATCTGTGGCTTGCTTGATGGGTGAAGACCATCCCAAGATCCTGCCTGAGGGCCAATCGAATTGGGCACTAAAGTTTAGGTTTAGCATGGGGTGTTCTCCTAGGTGAACGAATGGCGTGTCGCTCCCCATTTTGTTTGAGCAAAGGGCACCTACCGTGGTTCCCGCCTAATGACACGAGATTCAATCATCGCCTAACCTTCGCACTTCTCTCCGAGATCTGGGTACCTTTTGAGTACCTTGACGCTATATCTTCAGGATGCCAGACCCCTGACTTGACCAAGGTTAGGCATTGTTTTCCGGAGTGCAGGTGATGCTACCCTGATCACCGGATCGCTAGGTCGGGCTTAACAGGTAGAGAGCGGCTTAAGCCGAGTTAACAACGGAGATAATGAAGTAAAAAGATAAACAGATCCGTTAACACTCGTTGTGCCCCTGTTGGTATTTCTGCTTTCGGAGCATTCGGAGCATCCCCAGTAATGGCGACTGCTGGGTGTACGCTGTAGAAACCTGAGGAACCAGTAGTCTGGTCCAAATTCTGTCCCCGTTGGCGTTACTCAAAGTTTTAGTATATCCATCCTAGGTGCAGATTCACCTATACCGCTTGCAGTGAAACCCGTTATACCAGGAAAGCTGTACAAAAAAGGTAAGTTTCATACACGAGTAACAGAAAACGAGGGAAAAGTCACCGATTCTGGTTGTGAGCCGCTAACTGCCCCGTCGTCACTTCGTTCCCGTCCTTCTATACTTCCAAAGTGAGCTTTGTAGCCCTCATGGCTGGGATATGGAACTTCTAAGGCGCAATTCGATTTCTCGTAGGAATTAAAAGATGTGTTCCTTGGCGATCCTTGATCCCCTCACCTCCGTATGCAGATGAAAACGTGGACAATACCCGAGTATAACCTCGGAACACGCTTGGTCCTCGGTAATGACCACACACTCTTCCCAACGACCGGCTTCCTGGACGTCTAGGTGGGTCTGCATAGATCACTGTGACTCGGTTTGGCCACTGGTCGAACGGAACGGTAGGCACTGTGAAAAAGAATATCGCATTTTCTGCCCATACAACATAGTGTGAGTGAAATAGTACAAGCCCCGCACGATATCGTTCGGGAGCCCGCGATAGATGTCGTCAAAGGTGACTATTTGTAGGCACGATGAGGTATGTGGAGGAATAGGAGATATCCCACATTTGATGGCTATGTAAAGACGAGACAGCCACTATTCGTTCAAAATCTTTAAGAGTACCTCAATAAGACATATCTCGAAATTTGAGTCGCGCCGTTCGAAAACCTATGTGAATAGTGTCTGAGGAGGCTACACAGCTGACGGCTCCAAGCTGGGTCGTTGGGAGTCCGAAAAGGAGTTGATGGATACGAAAGATGTTTATATCGGTTTAGAGATTTCAATGTCACCTGGATTCTCTCGATAACTGGAACACCACCCAGTTCGAGTTTGGCCACCAACCTCTGGCGTTGGAGGTGTGCTTGTCACATGCACCGGAATATCAAGAATTTGATCAGACATATACTGTGCGAATGCCACAACTATAGCTACTCCTACAACATCATCTATCGCCATCATCACGAGGAACGCTATATAGATAAGCAAACTGGGGCAGGTATCAAAGTGTCTCACTACATACCTTCCCCTAAAAATCAACAAGCCAAACCTAAGCCTGATGTTGCACGAGAGTGTTTTTAGCATGAGTGCGTATTGTTTGGAACGGATTTGAGGAAAACTCGGCGTTAGAGAGTATCATAGGATGCCGAAGCTGCTCCATTTCACTAATGCGAACAAAAAAGTTGATAACATAACACCATGGAGGACAAACGACATACAGGGCACGTTTTCGCTGTGATTTAGAAAGGGTCGCTTTCTTTCCTTCACCTATCATGTGAGGATTCGGTCTAGATTTCGCTCCCTGGTTGTCCGGTATCTGCCCATCGCCCTTCGTTTGCTCCTCGTTCGCTCCGGTGATGCCGTTATCAAGGTCAAGAATAGCAGCCTGTATGTCGTCAAGGCCACCTGCGATTTGCTCTTTCGCTTTTCGTTTCATACGACGATTATGAGATTTTGAGTGGAGTGCGTCAGTGGAACCTAAATCTTCAAATAATGCAAGTCAATACATATTATTATTGGTCGGAATAGTTGAAAAACTTACTGCGCAAAAATGCTTCGCGCTTCATTCGATGTTTTTCTTTTTTCTTCAAGGTGCTCTTGGGTATTTCGGTTTCTGAGCTTTCAAGGATCTCTGCCACCTTCGTGGGCAAGATTCAGCTAATGTAACATAAACCTATTCATATGCTTTGTAGTTACTCACAGGGACCTTGATCCCATCGATGCTTTCAAGTTCGGCAGCCTTTTTGCTCGGTTTTGCAGATTTCTCATGTGCTCCGCGTCGTATCCTCGGTTCTTTTGGCTGAAAGCGCGTTCATTTCTAGTGTTTAGAGGGAGGGGTCATAAACTCACCATATTGATCGCTGATCAGAAAGTTAGGTTTACATAAGGCCCGAACTCGCGTTGGAAGGGCTCAAAGTCGCGTGACCCCCTGTTCTTGATGTTTTAGCAGACCAGGTATTTGCAATTGTAAACTCAACATGTACGTATGCGATAGTACATTGTCCTACTAATCTCGTTAATCTTACTCAAGCGATTTGAGCAAGTGTCAGTTATTCCAAAACATCCAAGAGAAGGTGGGTCCGTCTGTTGGGTTGTACGTATCTCAACCCCCCCACACATTTCCCTGGATACATAGAACACTGTTCATTGATAGTTCAATGATGTCTTGATCTGAAGAAAATAATGTAGGCCTGGCGATCTTACCTTATCCCCCATATGATTTATTCTTCTCCCATTCTTTCGCTAGATACGTCTTCATCACTCCTTCCCAATATCCCGCCTCTTTTCGCATCAAGAACTTGCTAGTCTTTTGGACTTAGGGGTACTTTTTTCTTCCGACTGGCAATATTTCACCATTTTCTCCGTTGAAATCCGCTCCGCCTTGTAGCCTAGATGGATACTCCCTTAAAAGGGGCACTCCTATTGCCACGGCAGCCCACTGCGTGGAACTGTAATATATATTTTGACAAAAGACTTCCTCGCGGCATCTGTCTTTTCTACCCTCGTCTTCGTCATAGGCTCCATCGCAATCATCACCTACGTCCCTTCAACGTTTTCGGGGCTCGCTGGATGGTTATGATGGCGGCGGCGGAGATCCCAGGTATACAATGTAACACCTCCCCCTAGACTATCGACTTAAGCAGCGTGGGACCTCTCTCCCCGAGCCCTTCCATCGAGGCTAACGACCCAATGCCCTTCAACCGCCCACGTTTTACTGGTGGCAATTCGACTTCTTCACCGCGACATAGGGAATCTGCCCCGCTTTCGACAGGAAGACCTGCACATCTAACTTTTGTCCCAGTGTTTGTGGTCACGGAGATGGGACACTAGGGAAAAATCTCTAATCACAAAATTTCATGGATGTATGGAACCTAGCCTGATTTCAGTGCCAGATGGAAAGGTTTGGGGCAGCATTTGCGGATGTCCGGGGAATGCATGATGGAACCGACCTATTTAAGCGACTAGATCCGGAGACTATGCGGGAATGCTTTGATTGTCCTACATACTCATGCGCTTCCCCATGATATGCGACACGGCTGCACGCCATCTCAAGGGACGTGTTTTTTCCAGTTGGATTCGAGTTTTAACAGGGAGCTCCGGAATTATCTGAGACTTTGGAACTGGCATCAAGTTACATTAAAAGACCCATCGGCTGCTATTACATCGAACCAGACAATGTGACTAGAAGGGGCACGTAGACGTGACTAGGGATCTCGAGAATTATGGTGACGCGGCCGGAGCAACCTTTTTCCCAGTGCGATCTGGCCCAAATCTTTTACTAAACCTCTCTAGGAGGAATTCCTAGGTGACGGTCAAAATATGGTTCCAAACGAAATACCAGCTTCAATCGACATACCTTATCGAATGTTGTTTTGTAGCTGTCCCTTGCCTGAATATCTTTGAAGTATTTTCGATAACGGGAAAATCTCTCGCCAGTTTGCAGAATATTGTATCCCTTATGGCCAGTACCCTCCTCGTATGCCCCAATATCGTGGCTCAATGAAAGATCCAGAATACCGAGAACAGGGGCGATGGCAGCATCTGCAATACTGAAGTCGGGACCCGCGACATACCCGTCTTCTGGAAGAAGGGATTGAATTGTTTCCACAACCTTGATCAGCTCGTCCACAGATCCTCCCTTCATGATGATGGTATAGAATGTGGGAAGGAATGGTCGCGTTACTGTGTCAGTGAAGAAGCGAGCGCGTGCTCGTCCGGCTGGATCCTTAGGAAGAAGTTTCCCAGAAATGTCTGCGATAAACTCAAGAATAACTAGCGATTCCGCAACTTTGTGCGATTCGGGGGATGGCTGGTCGGGGGAAACTTTTGGTCCACCATATGTTATTGCGGGAACCTTATCAGAGTATTTAATTCTGGAGCCGTTCTCGCTCACGACGGGAACTTACCTTGCCTATCGGATTGACTTGAGAAGTGAACCATTCGGGTTTGTCTTCGAGATTGACAAGATACTGAGTATAATCCAATTTGGCTTCCTTCAGCGCAATCTCCACCTATAGAATGATGATCAGAAAAGCCAGAACATGATGTACAATGGCACCCACACTGGCCGCGAACGGGGAACCCTGGAACAAGAAAACAATATGTGACTTAGTGCTCTATGATGAAGTTCGTCATGCGTACCCTGGTGGTATAGAAAGTAAGTTGTTCAGTCATGTTGTAAAGTTGTCGATGTTCCTTATTGAACACGATTTCAGCGAGCTCTTTATACTGAAATTAACTTATGGGATGTGCCGGGAAATTCGGTTGCGTATGCTTCCGCCGGGTTCTGGGAATTGGACATTATCTACGTGGTTAGGATGAATTAGCCCCGGGTCTAGAAGGTTCCTTGAATTTGGTTTACGTTGCTAGGAACGACTGTTATTCTAATAATACGAAAACATCTTGTCGTCATCGGCGATTGCCAATCATTTCACGAATGAGTAATCTTCATCAACATTTGTAGTCATCCTATAGCTACGTACCAGTACGTATGGGAATCGATGAGTAAGGTTTTATCTTGCTTAGTCGACTGTCCTTACATTCATCGGTGCCATGCTATACGTGTCCTGTCGGCTGATGGCAATGGGTAATGTGTTAGTAATCGTCAAGGGAAAAATAGAACCGCGTAGCATATGTCTCAGCAAGTGTTGATAACAGTACTTGTATAATTGAAGTCCTCATATCTGTCGACAGTTAGAGTTTTTGTCATAGCGAAGAACACAGCATTGATCAGAATAGTCCTTGAATGAACGGGGTGCCAACGTTCGCTCTCAAAGATCTCAATGGCTATCTGTGTTGCCTCACGGTCCCCCTCATTTTCTTTTGCACACCCGCCACACCCTATTGCAAATATCCTCTGGCACGGAGGCATCCAACCTGCCGCTCCCAAAAACCACCTATCTCACGAGTTTGCGATCTTCCCCCCGCCCTCGCAGCTAGTCTCAGTTGGGCTGCTCTTGGGTCGGAGAGTGCTATACTGCCACATAAATCAGCTTATTGGTATGCAATTAGCTTAGTTATATATTCACTTTCTATATCAACTTGCACGTTAATACCTAAGTGACTACACAGATAGTACGAACTATGCGTCATGAGGGAGAAGGGCTATGGTATCTCAAATGAACCTTAAAATAGGTCTCTAAGATCCTGACAAGTACTCATATTTCGAGCGTCGAAGTAATCAGTAAAGAGTAGAAGACATGGAGCAAGGGGGTACTAGGTGCGTTTGATATCTGAGCGAGACAAAGATTGCCTTAGGTTTGCGTGCAAGGAGATCATCAAGACATCGAGTGAACTTCTATACTGAAAATGACCCACCTCCTGATAAACTCTTGGACACGTCGCTACTCTCTTTCAATTATTTCTGTGTCCGTCCATACAGCTCGCTATGATGGATTGCTTCAAACCGTGTCGGACCTCGGAGCGAGCCAACCAAGAGAATAATATTATTCGTTATTGCCTTCGACACCCAGGGGTCCAGCATTTCTGTGACCTCTGGGTGCTGTGTTTGACGAGTTCATTCTGTCATGCGTGCCCCATCATCCTGTACCCAGTCCTCTCGCCACTTCACTTCATCCTTTATTCACGGGGAGACTAAAGGTTATTGAGATATATTTTGTCGAAGTATTTTGCCGTTTCTGGCCGATTTTCGCCATTGTCATGGCACCAACTGGTACCAATTCGTTATCTTGATGTCACGTTGACTGTAAATATCCTTAATCGATACTTTCGGAGCCGTCTGCCTTCACAGGGCGGACCACGTCCCGAAATATTGACTCCATAACATTGGGCCATGCATATGGTCGCACGACCAATCCATTAGGAAAAACCTGGATGCGTAGTGCACAAGCAAGCAACAAAGTTTGTGGCGGAATATAGATTGTGACACCCAGAAACCAATCTCGGCAAGTTGGTAAGGGTGGTGAGGCGAATTGTGTTTTGTGCTGGCGGAACAGTACGATGACCCGGAAATTATAATGATATACCAGCAAAAAGTGACTTGACCGTGACCGGGACATTACTTTGGCTTTATTTGCTCGTAGAGCTCTGCAGAGCTTCAAGAACAAAATCACATCAGTGGCTCATTCACCTCGACGTGTTGGGCGTTAAAACTTAAACCATTCTGCTTGCTCATCTACTTTCCTATATACATAAAGCTTTCCTGACCTGGAATAAAGATTCATATACAACTGCGTAAAACTGCTCAAGTTTATTATAATACTTGGGCTAGTCGGCTTTTAGATAGCCGGGGGGCCGGCAATGGTAGGTTGGTCGTTTTTTGGCGGGGGTTCAACTGATACAAAACCTCATTCTCGTAAACTCGAACTCGGAAGTAGTCACAGCAGTCAAGGTCTATTTCTTATGTAATACAAACTGTGATGTCATGCTATGCCTGCCACTGCTTGACTTTTTTCGAAGATGGAGGTGACGCCGGTAATGTTGCAAATATTGCAATCAGCGTCCTTGACAGTGTGTGTGGGATGGGACGTCCAGTATGTCCTCACTCATCTATCCGTCACTCACCCTTCTGACCCCGGTACAAGCGCGCTGCCGACCTCATTTTTG
>CEMJ01393524.1:9570-20760 GCA_900068955.1 Clitocybe nebularis | reverse complement strand
CACCTACAAGACGAGGTCAATCTAAAGTTCTCATGTGTATACCAAGTCTTCGTATTGACCAAAGTTATGCCACGCCAGATATTCCTTGAATTTCAAAGGAATCCCTTACAAAACCGTGTGGGTCGAGTATCCCGACATCGAGGCTGCGTGCAAGATGAACGGAATCTCACCTACTAGTAAAAAAGAAGATGGGAGCCCCCAGTATACGCTGCCTGCTATATATGATCCATCTACCGAGGCAGCACTCTCCGAGTCAACACTCATCGCTGAATATCTCGATAATACATACCCCGATACGCCAAAGCTCTTCCCTTCTGGAACGCAGGCTCTCCAGCACGCTTTCATCGAGAGCCTGCCCCGTGTAGCGCTAGGATCCCTTCGGGAGTTTATCATACCTGCCACGATCTACATATTGAACCCACCGAGCCTGGACTACTACCGTCCGTCGAGAGAGAAATCGTTTGGGAAGAAACTCGAGGATGTTGTGCCGACAGGGAAAGACCGCAAGGAAAAATGGGCAAAGATTAGAGAAGGGTTTGGCGTCGTGGATGGTTGGCTGCAGAAGGGCAAGAAAGATGGGCCGTACTTGACAGGGAACACCCCGTGTTTCGCAGACTTCGTAATGGCGTCATATCTGATATGGTTGAGGAGGGTCTGGGGCGAAAACAGCCCTGAATGGAAGGACATCGAAAGTTGGAACGACGGACGATGGGCTGGGCTTTTGAAAGGACTTGAACAATACGAAACCATCGACTGAGTATCCTTTTGGTAAAAAGGCCCTCCGGCACTATCATTGTACGACGACAAGGCTAGCACTAACATTTAGGGAAAGCTATACAATGAGACTCCGCATCAAGTTAGTCCATTAGACTTCGTTATTCAACGGATCAATGTCGGATTACCCAAGATTACATGTAAGTTCTGGTAAGCACCTGACTTCATGGGCTGTTCATGTGGACCTCCGAGTGGTGTCGTACTTTTCCGTAAGCTGGCATGTGGAACAGACAAGTGCATCAATGGTCCCATACTGGGAACTCGGCGAACATGGTGGCTAAATATATTGAAGGAGGTGGGAATGGGCACTTAGATCGGTGTTATGATAGGATGATGTGAGACTGTCCATATATCTACCCGCGGGCACCAGGGCCGCCCTGTAGACATGTCGACATGGCGGTAGCCGAGAAACGTCGTCGAGCAGGTGGAGGTGACGCCACCGCCCGTCCCAGAGGGGCGATCCAGGAACGTCCGCGGCCCTTATGCTATCCGCACATGATGAGACACCAAAACAACAGGTGGGTAATTTTCACCTTTCTTAGTCCGTATGTAGGTGGGTCATGCGATGCGCTTGGTATTGGGAATACCGGGGCATATAAAGGGTCTGGTGGCTTCGGGGAAGCTTAGATCAGAGATGTCAAACGTTATCACCTTCTACGATATCCCCTCCACCCTCCCGGGCGTGGCATGGTCCCCAAACACTTGGAAGGCGAGGTATAGTTCATAACCGTCCTAAAATCTTCGATGACTGACCTGACTCGGATAATGCAAGATTTTCGCTGAATTTCAAAGGGATCCCGTACAAGACTGAATGGGTTGAATATCCCGACATTGAAGGGGTCATGAAGAAGATCGGCGCCCCACCCACTGCGAAGAAGCCAGACGGCAGCCCTTTGTACACACTCCCTGCCATTTACGATCCATCCACAGGAGCTGCGGTCGCAGAGTCTATCCTCATCGCAGAATACCTTGACGCTACCTACCCCAACACTCCCAAACTCTTCCCCAATGGAACAGCTGGCCTGCAGACAGCTTTTGTAGACGCATATCTAGCGACCCTTTCTTCCCTCTGGCAGTACGCCTTGACTTCCACAAACAAATATTTGAACCCCCCAAGTGAGGCGTATTTCCGGCCAACACGAGAGGCGCGGATCGGTAAGAAGTTCGTGGATGCTATACCCAAGGGTCAGCAACACGAAGAGGAGTGGGGAAAGGTCAGGGCAGCATTCAGCGTCGCCGATGGCTGGCTGCAGAAGGGTAAAGCGAATGGCCCATATTTCCTTGGGAACACCCCCGTTTTCGCCGACTTTGTCATTGGATCGATGATCTTGTGGATCAGAAAGGTGATTGGTGAAGATAGCGCCGAATGGAAGGACGTTCAGAGTTGGAATGAAGGGCGGTGGGTCGTATTCATGAAAGGGATTGAAAAATACGAGAGCACTGCACAGTGAGAGAAGTAGAGGTGGACAACATACGTCAAGTGGCCGTAAAGATTAAATATGCAATCTATAGGAGCACAAGGACCTAGTTTTGTTTGAGTTATGTATAGGAACTTGGGGGGCCCAGATATAAGGGCACTTGCCTTTGATAAGTTCAGGTCCTTGTAAAAGTGTGTTGTCTCTAGCCCTAGCCCGGTTGGAAGGTCTACACACGTCCATGCTCATGTGGGTATAAGCCAACCGTTGTGGTGATGGGGGTGATAGGGGAGAATTGAACCACGTGCACTCAGTGCTTGAACAAAATAGAACTGGATACACACTAATACACAACACCCGTGTTTTATTTCTGGACAGAGAGCTAGGAGAACAAAAATGCGAGTACGTGTACACAGGAGGACGATTATAGAGATCCGGGGTACGAAAACACTGAAATGCAGACATGCAGAGACGATATAATGAAACGGTCAAAAACGGAAAGAGACAGAAAAAACAAAACAAAAATCAATGGTTCAGTTACACCGATCTGCGTCAAGGGGCAACATTCTCTTTATCACCCAAGATCTCCCGAACGGGGCTCTGTGCACCCTTCCTCGGAGTTGGTAGAACGCCTTTACCAAAAGGTCCTTTCCCAACATTGACAGTCGAGGGCACCTCCAAGACCTCGATGTTGTCAAAGCTCACATCGCTCCACGCCTCCTCCGGCATTTGCTCCAGCAATATCGGGTGAGACTTGAACTTGTTGGCGCTGGTCATATCAAACCGCGTTGGGGAGGACGTCTCTTCGGCTATCGCATTCTTCTCCGCTGGCTTCCAGCTACTGCGTCGCCCGGGGGTGGGCATCGGGGGTTTCAATTTAGACGGCGGAAGGGTTAATCCAAGGCCCAGGGAATCAAACTTGCTGACAAACGCGGCCAGCGCTCGTCTCTCTTCTTCCAAGGTCACCCTCATCTGTAAATTAACCATTGTAAGCTTACACAAGGTACGAGAAGCCAAGGAGAGTAGAAAACGAACCTTCTTCTCCTTCTCCAGCTGTTTGACCAATTCGTCGGCCCAACGCTCCTTCTCCTCCCTCTTTCGCACCTCTTCCTCGAGCTTTCCTGACCATTCCTTTTCGACGTCCTCACGGACTGCCCTCAGCGGCTCGCCCAAGTTTTCTTCATATCCTCGTACCACGATCTCAAGCTCCCGGATCGTCTTCCCCTGCTCCTGGATGAGTTTATCCTTCTCGTTCTCTGGGGCAGTGGTAGGTAACGGCGGGCGTGCGTCAAGTGCAGCCTCCAAAGACAGGAGCTGTGTTGACTGCGATTCAAGCTGAAGCCTTGTCGTCAAAAGCTCCTGCTGTAGCTGTAAAACAAAAGGGAAAATCCTCAGATCCTAATACACAAGATGACTGAATAACAGCATACCTGGTAGGGAGACATATCGAAATCGATCTTAACGGGGCTACTCGGCCGGCTCTCATCACCTTTAGATTCATCCACCGTTTGACTAGTCAAAATCAACCTGGTCAGTTGATGGATTCGGTTGTTGAGATCCTTCATCGCTTTTGACTCGTCTACTTGCTGCAAGGATCGATGGAGTAGTTCAGTAATGAAATAAATCAAACGAATAAAACACCAACCTCTCGAGCAGATAGTCTTCGTGACCGTACGGGAGCCTCCGCCTCCCTTTCAGCCAGCCTTGACTTTAGGTCTTCAATCTCCTTCCTGTACCTCTCAATAAGCGCATCCGTATCCACAATCTCCTTCTTTTGTGCATTCAGCTATTTTCATTGCACGTCAGCATGAAAATATTCAAAGGCAGCAATCGTAGTAAACTCGCGAACCTGAACATTCTTGATCCGCTTCGCGAATAGCAACGTGCTCGTGGTTTCCGAAATCGCGTTTGTGTCCGGATTGATCGTGCAAATGACGCTGATCCGCGCGTTACCAGATAATGATGGCTGGAGCATTCGTGTCAATTTAGAATTGCGGTACGGCACGTGGTCTCTGTTGTGTGGAATGAGAAGGATGGGGAGATGAAGAGTGAAATGGGACAAACGTCTTGCGCTTTGCTGCATTATCTGCAAGGGTGCCAATGACGGTTCCCAGAGTGAGTAAACTACGAAATTATACGCTGTTAAACTCATGTCGGGCAGAGAACAGGAGAGGTGGTACCTAGTATTGATGTATTTGCCTTCCTTCGTGCGTTCTTTGTCAGACGTGGCCTTTTCTGATCCAGCAAGATCGATAAGGCTCTAAAATATAAATATTTCTGAGAAAATGATTCCGGTGTACATATGAATTGAACTGACCAAAACAGAGGTCTGAACACTTCTTCCTCCACGAGCTTGCAGCCTTGGACCACCTAGACCAGGAGTTTGTGATCTGCCACCTGGTCCCGGCGTCTGCCTGCCAAGTCCTGGAGTATGTCGGCCGTTGGGCGCGGGTGTACAAACTTCGTCATCATCTTCTTTTGCACCCCCACTCCCTCGTTCCCGACTCTCGATTACCATTCGGAAGACACTATGACTCCTACTGCTCCGCTCATTCCAGTCTGTACACGCCGTCCTCCGATTTCCTTCTCCCCTTCTGAGCACTTCCTTGACACCCTTCAGACTCGTTACCACCTCCTCCCTCAACGGCGTGAGCACGATTTCGTTCCCGGCTCCTCCGCCTTGTATTTGCACAGGATTTGCTGCCGCACTCGATGGTGGGGCGAGCAGATCGTGAATTGACTCGTTATATATCTCAAGATATGAGCAGCGCAGGAGATACTCCCGCGTGGGGGTGCGTCGGATAAACGAAAAGACATCCTTCATCGCGCGAGGGATGATTCCTGGTTCCTCGTCGTCACCACTGAGGGTAAACGTCTTCCCCGACGCCGTCTGGCCATATGCGAATATGACGGCATTATAGCCCTCCATGGCGGCGTGAACATGTGAGCGGGCTACAGTAGTGTAGATGGGTTTGTTGGGGGTGCCCGTGAGAATGGAGTCAAAGTTGAACTCGGCCCCTTGCGTCGTGGATGATGGATTTTTGGAGTGTGCAGGGTTGAGCTTTATGGAATTTGTACCAATAGATGGGATCCAGGCTGAGGTGGCATCGGTGGGGCGGATTCTGGGAGCATGTCAGCCAACAAGGTTTATTGGTTTATGCCGCGGCGGAATGCTAACCTGATAGAGACCATGACCTTGTCATCCTTTCCATGATCAAGAGCTGTAGCTCTAAGCCATGCTTCGTCCACCTCCCCGGACACATCACCAGGCTCGACAGTTTCGAAATCAACCAAGACTTCCTCAGGATTCACGTTGCTGACATCCATCTCGCTGGCAGAAGGCATCAGCAATGGGCTTTCTTCCCCTTTCCGAGGCGTTCCTGGGGTCCTTGGACGGCTGGGAGTCTTGGGTCGGCCTGCTCCTGTTGGAGTCCCTGGCACAGGCGCAAGGATGGGTTTTGGCTTCGCGGTGGTTCTGGTTCGAGATTCTGAAGAAATTGGAGCCTTGTACTTCTTGTGTGTTGACGAGAGTAGATTAGGAGCAGCCGTACGAGCCAGTCGAGCTGCGAGATCGGAAGAGCCATTGGAAGATGTTGAAGACATGGCCGAAAGTGGGCGTTTTGGCGTAAAGGGGGCTGGCCGGGTTGGCTTCGAGCCTGCTGGAGTACTTGGCACAACCATAATTGTATCAGCTAACCCGATACTAACCGTTTGGTTGACAATAAAATTCGGTAGATAAGTAACACTGTCAAATCGAGAAGACCAACTTTCCGGTGAGTTGAACCGTGCGAAATCAGAGTGGCGAACAAACACGTGACCGTTCCGCGTCGCGTCTGCAGGCGTCTGCTGACTATCGCTCTCTGGTAATTTGCCATCGAGCAAAACTCTTGCCAAACCAATAACACACAAGATGCAAGTTCCATGGGGACCTGTAACCAAAATTTGCCTTTGGCATCCCTGCAACCCGGCGGATAGTTGGCTTCAATACCCGACCTCGTGGCCATCACGATGGGGATTGGGGATTGTCTCCTGGCTGGGGATGCGACAAACTTTCGCTTTCTCAGGAGGACTTGGCGCCGTTCAAGTATCAGTCATCCGATGCTGTGCACTTTATTACAATCAGAGCTATATTTGGCCCCGCACAAAAGTACACGCGCTCGTGGGTATGCAGCAATAGCTTCAAAAGATGGACCAATCTTTTCCAAGGGATATGTGCCAAAATTCCACGGAACAAGTCTACTTTCTGCCGAAGAGAAAACATCTTTCCCCAATCTGTCGTTGTAGGGGAACTCTGGAGCTCGCGCTCCTCAGCGTCTTTACAAATACAGGTGCCCGAAGTGCACGTTACATGGGGCAGTAAATCATGACGTCGACAGATATCATGGTGCGTGACACACCCCTGACCATTATTACAGGCGTGTTCTGCAAGAGCACCCAGCTTACTCAGAATGACCTCGCAGAATGACAAACCAACTAAATTTACCCCATAGACATAGAACTTGGGGGGGCGCTGAAAACCTGGTATCCATACCCCAAAAATCGTTCCCACAGACTGCCGCAGGTGTATAAAGAACCGACAGCGGGGCCCAATGAACTCACAAGAATCAGACCAATGTCAAACGTTATAACCTTCTACGATTTCGCCTCCAAGATCCCAGGCCAAGCATGGAATCCAAACACCTTCAAGACTAGGTAACAGCCCCCCTTTCCGTTCCACGCGCCCGACTAAACCACCCCAGGTATTCCCTAAACTACAAAGGAGTCCCTTACAAGACAGTATGGGTCGAGTACCCCGACCTCGAGGCGGTGTGCAAGAAGGTCGGAATCCCACCCACCACTACCAAAAAGGACGGGAGCCCCATGTACACCCTTCCTGCCATATACGACCCATCCACCGGTGTAGGAATTGCCGAATCAGCGCTCATCGCTGAATATCTCGACAACACGTACCCCGATACACCGAAGCTCTTCCCCTCCGGAACCCACGGCCTACAACTCGTTTTCATAGACGCCTACTCCCGTGTAATACTGGAATTCCTCTTGATGTTCATGCTGCCTGCGTCGAATAACATCTTAAACCCCTCAAGCGAGGCATACTTCCGGTCGTCGAGGGAGGAGGATTACGGAAAGCGGCTCGAGGACGTTGTGCCAACAGGGCAGGAGCGCGAGGAGAAGTGGGCCAAGCTCAAGGAATCGTTCGACGTCGTGGACGGTTGGCTGCAGAAGGGGAGGAAGGACGGCCCATACCTGACTGGCGATGCCCCGGGGCTCGCCGATTTTGTTGTAGCATCGTTTACGATATGGTTGAAGAAAGTTTGGGGCGAAGATAGCTCCGAGTGGAAGGACATCGAAGGTTGGAACGATGGGCGATGGGGCAAGCTCCTAAAGGGGTTCGAAAAATACGAGACCGTCGTTTGAAGTCAAAAAGACTCAAAGGCTTCTCGTATAGAACATCAGACGATCGCGAAGTGTCTACGATACGGCGAGTTGAGTGTATTTCAGAGTTATATAAGAATTAGTTGCCCCTGTCTTGACAGAAAGAAGCGCAGTCTTCTTTTACGCATCCGTCCCCACGCGTTGCGCCTGGTGTTAAGAACATCAAGTCATGGCTCGTGACCCTATCTAGAAGACACGCCTATGAAAAAGTCACGCGAATCCTTATTGGATGCATTGTTGATGCACCTACATGCGCGGAGACGATGAGCTAGGTGATCAGCATCCGAATCACTTACCCGTCACCCATTAACCGCCCTGATGCAAGTGCCGCCAACACGGTAGCTTTCCAGAGCTACGCATTCTACACATTATATATACAATTCATTAACTAGCCCATTAATATATCGGCATCACATGCACATATCCTGCTCGGGTTCATTGATACACGAGGTTGCCTCTGCGAGATTCTATGGGCGGAATAGGATGCGATACGCCGGATGTCTTGGTTGCATTGAAAACGGCACCCACCAACGACAAGACTTTTGCGGGATGCGTTGTGTAACTAAAGGCACGATGATCATAACAATAGGCCCTCATCATCCACCTGTCTGATAAACCTGTTGAGACGATCTCATTTGGGGAGACAATAACAGGAGGACCCACTCTATCAGTTTCTGCCTGCCTGATGAGGAACGCACGGACCTCGACGCCAAGCGTAGTCGACCACCGAGGATCTTGAAAGTCCATTTCGTCGTCGTATACACCCAGCTCCTCCATAAAATTCTCAATCTCTTGCTCCCGGTAGTCCTCGGTGACATGCCCAAAGCACGCGCTGACTACAAGGCATTGCTGGAAGTGGAGGCGGAGGAACCGATCGCCGGGTCGATTTGGTTGATCAACGAGGGTGAGGCGACTTTTCAACGGTTCGCCGCCGTTTGAGTATTCTGGTTCTTCGAACGCGATTATACGGTAATCGTTCTGTGAATTTATGAGAAGTCGCCAGGTATTATGGTGGTGAGGCGCGTACGTCGACATCGACGCCAAGCTTGTTTTACCAGAAAAGGGTGACAAGGTCCTTACGACCCGAGACGACGTTTTCGACTGCCTCCAATTCGCTCGGATCACATCCACTGGTGTTATCGCGGTACATGTACTCGTCTGACACCTTCAAGTTATCGCTGCGTCAGACACCCACAATTTCGATAGCGTGGAATAATGCGTGAATACATACCTCATATGCCAAGAATGGGGGATATATCCATGTGGTTGCTAACGCGTCAGTGCCGGGCCCACTGCTCGATAGGGTACCTGAGAAGATGCATTGGCGATCTCTTTCGAGAGCTCGTTGCGCAAGTGGGGGTGTCAACGAAGCCTACTTCTATATCAAAGGGGGTATTGACCGCTCTCATGCGGGGTTACATTACCTTGGCAGCAAGCTCTGCTTCGTGTTTGTTGAAGTACATTTCCATAATCGAAAATGAAGGGTTTGGATGGAGGAGGTTATATATTCTTAGCTCCAACCCATTGTCTATTCGTTCAAGGTCATAGTCCACCCTTTTTTTAATACATGCGGTAATATTCCATACCTATATCGTATAATCCATAGTCTCCAGGAGCTATGATCTCCTGAGATTCCCGAGACAACGGAAGGCCGTTTTGATAGACAGAATACATCAGCACGCCGGCGGGTCGAAGCTCAACAGGGAACAAAGTGTATGACTCCGCTGTATTCCACCTTGAATTATTAGTCAGAACAGCTGTAGTTACCCAGCGATATGCTGTAGAGACGGTAATCGGCGAGTTATTGTCAACACGCCAGCCTGGATACCTGTCAGAACACTGCCCTGATGATTGAGCACGAACTTAATGTACTCGCCAATAGCTAGCCTGAGTGAGGAGGCACACCATATGAAAACATTCCGATGCTGCCGAGTAGATTTTGTGGACAAGACATGATTGGGAATGTTGTTACTGGAGAGGGATATGTCTCGATTTTGGTTTACTTATGTAAGCCAAAGTGTTAGCCCGTTTTCACAGCCACCAAATCTCGATCATGATCGAGCCTCCCTCGACTCACACTCTAATTTAGTAGGGGCTCCTGGACCCTCAAAGATGGTCTTCCTTGGCTGACACTCTCCAGCTTGTAGCAAATATTTCGGGAGCCCGCCATCCAATCCCTGCGTTTGTTGTAGCTGCGGGAATTGAGAGCTGCCAGACTCAGAAGGACACCAGTGTTGAGTGGTGAGCACCGCGAAGCCACGTTGAATAACTCTCGTTTCTGGGGGTAGGTACCGGGATATGTGAATGTCGCATCGAGATACTCAGTAATAAGCGCCGATTTTCGCAGCTGTGGATATGTCATGGATCATAGGGAGGGCTGCCCTTGACACTTGTTTGGGTACGAATGGCAACCAATCTTCTTGCAGATAGCTTCAATGTCAGGGTATTTAACTCAAACAGTTCCGTATGGGATTCCTTTGAAGTTGGGGGGGATATCTTCATCTAATATGGTTTTCCCCTATTCTTATAATCCTAAAACAGATAAGATACCATCTCAATGTCATGCTCCTCAGTGATAAGCCCCCCACACTTGACCCCTTTTGGACGCTTCATAGTGTCACAATTCACTCCAATTGGGTATCTGGCTTCTCCGATACGCCCCGCCCAATCAAAGTCGATTACGTGAACCACCACGTCGTTGGTCCCAAGAGATGCATGGTCAACGAGAATATTATGCTCCCGAATATCCCCATGAACGAATCCTCCTTCGTGCAGAATTCTGACAATGCTCTCAACTTTACATCGCACCTTCTCCTGCTCCGCTTTTGAGAGTTGCAACTCGCGAGGAACTTGGTGTTTTGACCTATCCATAATAATTGCAGTCCAGTCTGCAGAGAGTCGTATAACTTGCCGGATCTTCGGCGCAAAATTGCGGTCTGCGAGATAGTTATGGGCAGCCTCCGAATACTCCCATGAGAACTTGACGATGCGCTCTCCAGAGTCAGACTGGTCGACAATAGCAGAGAAGACTAGCTTGTTTACGTCGAGCTGTGCATTGTACACGAAATTGATCTTCCGCCCATTGTCTTGATAGGATGTCAAGAACGGGCGCGCGCGAGCTTCTTGAACACGGCCATCGTACTCCGAACGGACTGTATTTGCCTTGGCCTCGGCTTCGATTAACTTATAATGCGCTCGAATATTATGAACCGCAACCAGTATTGCATCCAAGCTAGATGCGATTGCATACCTAGCATTTCTTTCCCTCCAATGCGTCGCTAGATCAATGCCTCGAGTGGGGGGCTCAACTTTCACGCACACACCATCCCATGCAGCGCCATAGAACCCTAATGTCGAACCTGCCTATCCAGTGAGAATATGAGTTGGTAATAAAAGTGCTGTGTTGAAGTTGTAGAAATGGAGATGATGGTCAAGGGCACCTAATAGAAAATTACTGTAGAACAAAATAGCTTTGTTGAGCGCATCTCCGGCCTCGTTCTCGCATACTCGGATCACTGCAGGCATGACGACAACAGCGAGGTTCCCATCAGTCGTGAATTCGGTG
>CEMJ01393488.1:34805-66856 GCA_900068955.1 Clitocybe nebularis | reverse complement strand
TGGCAACGACCCAGGTTACCACTACCCCATTAATGCTGTGTTGTACAACTGATGCCATGGCCTGTTGTACAGCATTTGGGCGACTTGCCTCTCCAATATGCAAGTTAGGGGGTAAAATGACGCCGGGGTGTGTTGAACTAGAATAAACGATAAAAGGGTGTGCATGAATAAAGTTCAAAGATCTGGATGGTGTTCGGGAGTGTTCGGGCCGCAACGCTTCATTCCATATGTCATTAATTATACCCACGGCCGGAACATACGCAAGTCGTGTAGATAGTGAATTTCAGGCAACAGACGACTGCGGGTGACAGAACCTTGGCTGGCGATTATCCTAGTCAAATCACTTTGAACGGTCTAGTAATCATCCATTGTATATCCGAAACACGATAACGCAGGGTCCGAAAGTATCAATCCGCCAGGTCTCAGGTTCGGTCGACAATGAGGGTCGGGGTCGGCATGATATAATTTATCGAGGGGGCGATGACGCTTCGTATAGAAGCACACATAACAGCATTATACAGGCATACAGGCAATGCCATCGAAGCACTTGAATCTTGAGATGATAGACATCGGCGGAGACTTCTAGCATTCAATTATTGAATGCCGGTTCTTGATGCTTGAAGAACTGTCGAAAGTCTTGTCGATTAGTATGCTAATGGAAGCGAGATACTCACACTGCAGACCCGAGTACTGTACAACTGTGTATTAAAAACACAATACTTTTAAAGCGAGACAAAGCAAAGAAGCTGCGGCTGCGAGGTATGGAAGATGATAGAATGGAATGTTGGAAAATTCCGTAGATGATGTAAGATGCGTAGGACCAGGGCGGGGGATTACGACCAATGGAGGGGATATAGGACACAATAAAACAAAACAAGTAAGTATGTGCATTGATAAGGAGATGAATAAAGATGACGAGTATAGGTGAAGAAAATAGTGTGATGCAGATGGACGATTGTGCGGATGGTTGTGCGGACGATCTTGGTGGTATGGAGGGCTAATGTGTGCAATGCGGTGATAGCAGATAGTTCATACGAGCGGTGGGTCTTTATGACCAGAAGAAAAACGCCCAGTGGGGGCATGCAACCTTGACAACGTTATTGATCCGTTAGAACATCGACGGAGCCGAGACATGTTTTGACGTAGAGCGGGAGTGGAGTGAATGGTACAGTGGTGGAGAGTAATATCGGTTATTGTTTACACGAGTTCGAGGCGTGGGACACTGCCACCACGTTTGGCTTGGCTAAATCGTTCGCTCGTAGGCGACGGTGAGGTGAAGGTGAAGGCGGCATAGATTTGTTTGCGTTCGGGAGTAGAGAAACCCCGGTCCTCTTCTGATAGCCGGGATTTGAGGATAGTTGACGCAGGTGGGGTGCGACTCGTAGGCGGCGGGGAGAAATAATCACGTATCTCAGGCTCAACAGAAGACTCCTAGGAGGGATATGGATCAATTCGATGTAGACGATAGAACGAATAGGCGGACCTTGACTGATTGGAATCTCACTTTCTCATCACCAGGAACTAAGCTCTCGATAGATGCACTTTGCTCGTAGGCTTGTGAGACATCAGCCAATGGCTGAACCGTCAGCTCGTAGCACCGCGAGTCTATGTCGGCTTGTACAATGCGATCTCGTTCTCTGTCCGTCTCTACTTCTTCTTCAACCTTTGGCATCGGTGACACTTTACGCGACGGCTTTTTGGCCGTCTTCCTCGATGACGTGGATGTCTTGCCATCCTTCTTGGAGCTTGTTTTGACCTTCGCGGTTGATGTGGATGAAGATTTACGTTTCTTGGCATCGGGCTGTGTTTCCTTGGACTCTTTCTGCTTTTTGCTTCCCAGAGGTGTCTGCGCTTTTGTAGCGAGCACGGAGGTCTTGCGCTTCTTGGTATTGCTAGGTCCCGCACGTTCACCCGTGAGTGGATGGACGTTTTCCTTCTCGGAAGTCGTGAGGGTTGTGGCATGGTTCAGAAGTATGGAGGAGTTGGACAGCAATGTCAGTGATTTTGTTGAAGTGTTGCTAGGATTGTGTTTTGATGTATCACTAGATGGAGCATCTTGAAAAACAGTGAAGGTGCGATGTGACATGGGCGTGTGCTGGCGAAGAAAAATCGATAAACGGGGAAATTTGGATGAGACCAGGAAAAATTATGACTGTGTGCGATGAGTGGGTTGCACCCTCGACGTCGTGTACGATGGGGACGAGTGGGCGTCGGTGGGTTGGTGAGAAATACAAGGTCAAGACAGATCCAAACCAAACAGAGCTTAAATTCTGGCTATCACGTGCCCGTTATCCAAACAAAATCACCGCGACACTCTCACGTGCGGCCAAACAAACGCGTCGCCATCAGTTGGGTCTCACTGTCCTTCATTGTTCTTCGTCCACCCCGGCAGCGACGGGACCATCCATCAATGCTGCATATATATCCTCTGTCACCTCGTGGTCACCACAATGCTCATCAACTTTGATGACCTGCCACACCCAACACCCGGCTCTGCATCGTGTCCATCGTTTTCAAACAGAAGGTACCAACGTAAAATCGGTGCCATTATCCCCATCCAGGCAAGTTTCAACTCTTATGACTGCTGATGGCTATTCCGGAGGTTGAATTTTGAGGCAGAAGACACCATTCAATGTCAGGGACACCCCGATAAGCACTTGGAAAGTTCGAAGACATTTTCAATTTGAGAAGTCAGGCAGACCCCACACACCATCCACGTGAACGAAGACCCGCTCGATACCGTCCAAAATAACGGTTTTACAACTTGATCGGAAGATAAGCTACTCTGAGCTCCACAACCTGCATTGTGACCAATCTCCTATCTACATTTCGCACGGCGAGAAATCAGAAATGGGTGGACAGACGGGTCGACCCCTGTTGATCGAATGTGTTCCCTTGTTTCTTCTGACAAAGTTTGAGTCGCAATTATGTGGTGGCCGAGTGGCGTCTCGTCGACCACCCCAACCCTTGAGCTCATGTCGTGTGGCACACCCACCTATATGCTGTGGAGGGGGTCATTTCCTCGTCCATGAATTTTTTCGAGGGTAGGGAAACATTTTGTGATTCAACTGCATTTCTCAGAATCTATTATTCTCAGTCCAAGTGGGGAAACCGGGTTTCCATTTTTTGCCATGCGATCTCCTACCTGCGATCTTGCACCTTGTACGTAGGAGATCGGTGTGGTATGCAGAGCCCTGATTCACTTTCATTTCTAATTCCCGACTCCCATCAAGCTTGAAGTGACCGCATGACCTAATTTCGCGATTCCGAAGCGCTCTCCACTCCCGCCCCATCGTACAGACTTATATACTCTCATTAAAATGTAGGACCCATATCTCGCATTTTTCGGACGTCAGCCACCCTAATTCTTACTTTCAGGTCGTTGACGCATCATCGCGTGTTTGGCGTCCTGTGAGTAATCTGTTTTGATACCTCATGTTTTACACGCACGAAAGGGACGTCAGTCACGTTGACGCACAAATTGGCGAGAACGACTCCCACTTTAAAGCCCACTTAAAAACTCCTCTCTTCTCTACTTCGAAGTCTTTGTTTGCACTGGTGCTCATTATTTCTCGGTCCCTTGACCATTTCATAACATACAGCCTCTCATGTCTTCAAAGACCCCCGCCGCTGTATCCTCTGGTACCCACCCCCCTGTTGGGACTCTCATCGACGGAGACTCCCTCGAACTCGTTGAGGTCTTAGGTGTGGGCGGATATGGCGTAGTGTATCGGGCAGTGGACATTCGTTCCCAAAGCCCCAGATCCTACGCTGTCAAATGCCTCGTGTCCCAGCCCCAACAAACCGCCCGACAGCGGCAAATCCACATACGTGAGATTGCTCTTCACCAAATTGCTTCTTCCCACCCAGGCATCGTCACACTCCATCGTGTCGTCGAAGATTTCAATCGTACCTATATTATTATGGACTACGCACCCGATCACGACCTGTTTACCCAGATTCTCCATAGCTGTCGGTATCTCGGGGACGACGCCTTAATCAAACATGTGTTCCTTCAACTGCTCGATGCAGTTGAGTATTGCCACAGTCTCGGTATCTATCACCGTGATTTGAAGCCGGAGAACGTTCTCTGCTACGATGATGGCCTTCGCATTGCCATCACGGACTTTGGCCTCGCAACCACTGATAAAGTGAGCGAGGAGTTCCGCACTGGTAGCATCTACCATATGAGTCCAGGTTCGACGCCTCTATATATCTACTCGTTAGACCATAAGGTTGACTGTTTTCTTTCCAGAATGCCAGGGGGGAGAGTTCGCGCCCACTGGAAACTATTCTCCGATGTTCAACGACATATGGTCTTTGGGGATCATTCTCCTCAATCTGGCCACAGGCCGGAACCCTTGGAAGTCTGCAACTCCAGATGATCAGACCTTCCAAGCCTACCTCCGAGACCCTCTCGGATTTCTTCCTACTGTCCTCCCCATCTCCGCAGAACTCAACGACATCTTGACGCGCATGCTGGAAGTCGACTGGAGGGACAGAATGACGTTGCGCGAATTACGCCATGCAATTGAAGACATCAACAGCTTCTACTCTGACGGCGTAATATTTGAAGGCAGCATGGCGCGCTGCCCTTGGGAATCGGGTATGGACATCGACAGCGATTCATCGGAAGATACAAAGGAAGATACGCCTCCTGCAACATCCGAGCCCGACTTCATCTCCCACTGGAGTAAAGATACCTCCTCCGACATCGTTTTCGCTCATCATTCGACGCCAGATGATGAAACATCCTCATACGGTGTGCCGTGGACCAATTACTCTTCCTGTGGAGCGACCTGGGCTTTCGAGTCACCCGCATCGTCGACGTCAGGACGCGACGACCGCGACCGATCGTCTACGCCCGTTTCTCCCGCCTCCTCCGCTGGGCCATCGTTGCCTGTGACGCCCAATAGTATCGACGCCGTCTTTGGTACCAAGGCGAAACTACCACCCCGAAAAGGACTTACTATCGAGACCAACTTCGCCCAGCCACGATACTATAACCCTAATGCAAGCATGGCTACATCTTTTTCGACAGGAACATCTATGATGCAGACCGCAGTAGAGTATGATCCCTACTCCTCCTCATTTTTCCTCGCCAGTCTCGCCGCAGAATCTAGACCCTCGATCAACCCCATGTCGGTAAACACCAGCGTCGTGTCCATGGATGACAAGGAAATGACGTCCCCCTCCATCTGGGTGACCTCAGCGACGGAAATGTCATCCCCTTCAGTATATTCTTCAAGCAGCAGCTCTGGTGACAGCGGGGATATGTCTTTCACAAGATCTACGACCCCTTCACCAGACACTGTAACTGTATGGTCGGGGTATCGCGCGCAGGTACAGTGCCTCCCCCCATCCCAATCAAGTCAGAATTCCCCGTCCATTTATGCTGTAATGACCGACGTAACCCCCTCATCAAGGCCTTCAATATTCACGCCCAAAAAATCCCATGATGGAGGCAACAAGCTCAAAACTACCAGCATTTTCAATCCGATCAAATTCTTCCCTCGTGCATCGCCACCGCCGTCTTCACAGACTGCACCAAATTCGCCGCGACCGCATGGGCGGAACTCCTCTGAACCTTATTCAACCCCTTCGAGCAATCCGACGGCTCCTCCGACACCTGTCCCGACTGCCTGGATTAGTGTACCGCCGCAGCCGAAGGGCCAACCGTCGTCCACGCTCCAACTTGCTGCGCAAGATAAGCGAATGGCACATTTTCGTTCGCCCCGGCATTGGTTTATTCCAGGGAAATTTTTCGCCTCCACCGGGGCGCAGTGAGTAGAAAGCTCTAGGCAGCTCATCCCATCCCACCCACCTTCCTCCATCCTACCTCTATTTCTCGTAGCCTACCCTACGCCCACCGTTCCTTCATATTTAATTTCTTTCGTATTTCGCATCTCTTTTGTCTTCGAGCATCAGCATCATCATCCATTCACATATCTTTTTATTGACCCCACGGTCATCATCACCATCACCTCACCATCATCACCACATTTGTGACAACACCGCATCCACACTTGTTGTAATAACAACTGTAAAATCCCGTCATTTACCAGCGTTAGGCTGGTATGTAAAATCATACTGCTGTATCTTTGCCTATTGAAGTGCGTCTGTCTCCCGTTGAGCCCTAGTAAAGTATCCACTTGGATCAAGAAGCCCATCAGCAGCCCTCCCTGACACCTGCAAGTTAGTGACTGCGGTCTGAGAGAACCTCGATCGAGGGATTCTCCACAACTATAGAAGTGACTACTGTTCCCATGATTAATTTGAGGCGGTGTTTCGCCCTTGCCAGTCACTGGCACCAAATCGTAAAAAAACACCTTGACTACTAATCACTATTTCCGAAATTGAAAGCATGTTTTGCATGCTCGACACACAGGTGCTTCGGATGCCCAGTCTAAAGCAAATTCGTTCGGTACTATCCTACTCACATTCCAATATATCAGCCTCACGGACATCTGTACTGAACTCACACCGTTGTATCAGAAGAACTCAATGGGTGGGTGGTAGGTTGAGATGAATTTATTAATATATGTCAAGTAAACAGCTGTCTCGACGCGCCAACCGAGAACACCTCACTTCCTCAAGCTGATCAGTGGTCTTCCTCGTTCCCGCTCGACGTCGCCCTTACTCCTCAACCCACTGCCTTTGTTCAACTTCCGCCCAGGTCCTCCAATCCCGTCCCCCATGGCTAAAGGTGCATGCCCAGCCTGAAGCATGCGGAAAGCAGCCTTGATGACGTTTATAGGGTTTCGACTTCCCCAGACCTTGGCGCTGATGTCCTTGATTCCAGCAGCCTTCAGCACCTGATGTAAATTTGGGTTGCATCTGAGACCAAAACCAACAGGCCGGGGGCGTAGGATGAGTTGTGTGGCACCAAGTTTAGCATCCATTTCGGTCCAAATCGTACGTTTCTCAAATCGTTCGACCCAGTCCATATTTCTAACAGCCTGAGCGTATGCTTTCGCCTCCGCACGAGACGTGTCCTCATCCTTTCCTTGCCCGTATCCCACCAAGCCGTCCCCGTTGCCAACGACCATCAGCACAAATTGACGGTGAATCTTCCCCTTCCCTGTCTGCTGGGTAATTCTGCGCCTGATCAGAGGGAAACGGTACAATTTGCCGAGTTCTGACTGAGTCAGGGGTAGATTTTCGCGTGAACTTGCGGATTCCTCCGTTTCGTCAGTCGTCGTGGGCTTATAGTCTTCCGCGTCAAAGTCGAAGCCATCTTCTTCAAGGGCCTCGTTGAATATGGATGTGTTGTTGCGGACGATGACTCTATTATGGTATGGGCTGTTCTTGTCTGGTGGAAAATCTACGACATCTCGAGAGTCCATCAGTGGGTCGGGAGTCATAAGGTCCGGATAAGGATCGTTTTGAGCTACAGCAGGTGTTGTGAGGGGGTCTGGAACCTTGGTTAGGAGCGTACATGTGAGAAGGTTTGCGCGACTTACTAAGAGACGAATCCTCAGCCAAGCGTTTTGAATGTTCAACGTCGGGGTCAGACAACTCCGTGTCTAGTGCTTCATCTAAAATCTCAAGATTTAGGGTAATGGCCTTGACTATGGCCAAATATACTCACCTGGCAGCACACCGTCCTCGGCGTCTTCGGCTTTTATGGCTGCGTCAAGAGCTTCCATTTCGGCGGTCAACTCAGACATTTCTGTTGATTTGGCCTGAATTCGATTGGTGTATCGTATTTCGAGGCCATGAAATGAGAGGAACTGAACGATACGATCAAGTGCTTCCATGTCATCTTCACCGTTTTCTGCTACAGTGCGGAAGAAAAGGTGCTCGAATTCCTTCATTTCGTCAGGCCTAAACGACTCAAGTACTTGTCTGGCTTCGAGTGTCCTTAGAAATTCCATAAGCTGCTCCTTGGGGCCGGGAAGTGAAGGGTCATATTCCACCGAGTCTGAAAATAGTTAAAGTAGGGAGACTATAGGAATGTGTAAAGACCTTACCAGGTGTCCTTTCTACAGGTTTAGTCGTTGTCAACCAACTTGGGGCCGCTCTAGGGGATATGTTGGTCGGCGCGTCTATTGCCAGTGAGAGACAGCCTCAAAGTACACTGATAAACATACCAGTGGAGAGTGGGTCTGCTAGTGAATCAAAATTATCCTGAGGTGGGTTTGAAATATAGTGGTTCACTTTTGTGTAAAGCGAGTCTCGGTTGTGCCCCCTCAAGAAATGGGATATCGACGACTGGAGTGTTTCCAGTTTCGATTCGCTGCTAGTGGAGAGAACTAGTGCAGCTATTGTCATAGCCAGCTCGTCCTCTTTCATTCCATGTCGCAATGAAGCGTATAAGCGTTCAAACTTATCGGGGACTTGTTTCGGTGAGCCCGAGCTGGCGTACCTGCACCTTAGTACGGCTGAGCGAACATTACCGGACCCCGATGGTTGCTGCGCGTACAGCACGCGTGGAATGTGCTTTTGGCAGAGGATTTGTCGAGAAAGCCGGTGCATTTGGGATTGAACTTCTCACTGGTGACCGTGGACGAAGACCATAAAAATTTGTTCCGGTTTTGGCTCGATCAGAAAAAGGAAATTCACTGGTCTCCGCCGGCTTTCATGTCATCGTCGCAGGATAACTCAGAGTCTACGAATTCGATTGCTTCAAGCTTGTCTGGAACAGACATAGCTAATTTATACGGCGTCATTGATAGAGACAAGTAAGCCTCAAATTGGAACAATTCTCGGAGTGCTCGGCTCTCATCATTAAATATCTTGAGCAAGCGTTCATGGCCTTAACTTGGCAGTACCAGAGGACGCAAGAGCTGTCATAAAGCCCTGGGATGAGCGAGACGATAACACAAAATTCGCTGACTCTGGTGTAGACGACCAGGTCTGAGGTGTTCTTTTGCTTACTCCGGTCCTTCGACGGTAATCCTTGCACAAGATCATAATCCATATCCCGTTTACGCAAAATGTCAGAGTAAAGGCAGTCCTGCTGAAACTAGGTGAGCGGATTTTAGCATGTGGGGTGCTTCTAGTAGTTGATCAGTCGGAAGGAAGGGGAGAGGTCACCCCACGTCATCTCAGAATATATGCGAACCATCCAACAATCGTAGACTTCGCTGATGCAGAATCAACAAAGCCGCAGCTTAATATCAGTCTCCTAGAAGGAGAAACAGGAGTAATAGAATACCCACTGAGAGTAGCGGCTTTCAGCAACATTACTAGTCTATCATTGTTCTTCGTAAGTGGTGTCTATATTAATAAAATTACCATGTCCGACTGACGATTCATCGTCCAGAGTGAATCAATAGGCGAGGATGTTTCGCGGATCTATTACATTGGGTTCAAAGGTGACATGAGTTCGCCCCATAAGGACGCGAACTCTAAACTAGAAGTTCCTGCTTCCAATGCTGCCGATGCACCACTCGTTGATCGAGTATCCGAGAAAACAGGAGCACGACAAACTACAGCACGATGATATTTTAGGTGAATAGGTGCTGCTGTGATTAGAAGTATTGAATGGTGCATTATGTAGATGGAACTTCCTGATTCATATTAATGTGAACAACGTGGCTGGCTCTATAAACTTTGGAAGGAGAGCTTGAAACGGCGATTATGAACTACAATAAATCAATGAAGATGTCAATAGTATCATGAAAATACGTACCTATCGCTTAAGCTTCCGTTCTATTTGCAGTGCCCACATAGAGTCCAACACATCGTCCAGCTTTTGGTTGATACCGCGTTCATATGGGAACCTTCTCATCAGCCGCCTCTCAACAGCAAGGGCAGGCTCTAGTAATCCAGCATCGAGGAATCCCTGAATGACACGACCGTAGCTTACGAGTCTGGGAATCACCGGCTCAGTGGCCCCACCCCGCCCTTTAGTTTTCCATGCCCCTGGTTGACCGTTGCCTCCGTTCTCTATTCCATCGAGCACGGCCAATGCGCGGTCAACATCTCCGTTCTTTGCACAGACCCCTGCCAACACGTCATAATGCCTCCGGTCGGGCACTCTTCCGGCATATAGCATAGCCTTCAGAACATGAGCTGCTTCATTCACGCACCCATACTCCCCGAACGCCCATATGAAAGTAGCAAAGATCCTTCCCGAGCCTTTGAATGACCTGGAGGTCAGATATGACGCCAGGAGCGCCTGGATGGTCGCAAGAGACCATGGAAGAGAGACAGAGAGTCTAACAATAGATTTCAGGATGAGCCAGCGATTGTGATGATCAAGCTGAAGTTTGTCCCGCGAATTATTGGCGAATTGAGGCTGCCTTGTCCTGAGTAGTCTTGAGAGCGTATAGTCAAAGACAGGTGGAAGGGCTGGCGACCTCTGGAAGTTATCGACAAAAAGAGAAATGACACGGTCATACTGCCGCTCCCGGTCGTGGAACAACAACTCAGTAGTCAGCCATGCTATGGCTTCTTCTCCACCCCGTAATATGACTCTCTTGCGCAACGATAATAAAGAGCGATCTGAGCCCCCTACATGCTTGAAGTCGTTTAGAAAGCCCAAAACATCGGTTTTCTTAGGAAATCCGCCGATTTTAATTAAGGAATTAAACGCCTTCAGTTGTATGGCAACCGAGTTTCGGGATACTGTCTGTTTGGGTGATGCAGTCCGGCGCGAGAGTGGGACTAAGGGCCCGCGGCTTGCTCTGGAATTCAAAAGGTATTGGTTATCATACACGCTATTGCGAACAAAGGGTGTAAATTTCGGTTGTTGTGATACGTAGCCTTTCTCGCATTCAGCCATGTCTCGAGAACGCAGAGCCTCCACGATCGCCTTACGTTCGGCATGGGTGTCGTCCTGTAGGCCGTGTAGAAGAAGTTCGTACGTTCGGTCTGGTAGCACAAAATCACGATCAAGCTGCGCAATCCTAGTGGCAGCGACGTGCCATTTGACCTGGCAGCAAATTTCGATGGCGACAGCGCGATACCGCTTCTGGGTCACCCTGACATTCTCAGGGCGTCGATACAGCTGGTATTGGGTCGCTGCACGTTCTATCTCAAGCAAAAACTGTGCTCCCTCCGTCTCATTGGAATACCGGGTGACAAATTGGAGGGTTTCACGAAACATTGGTTCCAGATAACCTTTGGATACGCTCATGATCGCGAAGCGGAAGATGATTGGAAGCTTTTGCACTGGCATTCCTGATCGAAATAAGGAGTGGCGGATATCTCGAAAGGGTCCAGGGGGTACTGGTGGACCCGCTTCGTCGACATCCGGAACAAGCGTGAACCAAGACGAGAATTGAGCAAGGCTATTCCCTAAGTTGTTCCAGTGGAGCGCTGCAACCGCAGCTTTCTCGTATATGTGATGATGTTGTATTTCAAAATCATCAGCCAAAAGCTGAAGGCGGAGGCGGTCCGCAGTTCCAAACTTTGCCTCCGTAACCAATCTCACAAGCTCCGCATTCGTGGCTTGAGGCTCAAGTTGAGCCCGTGTCGTGTGATCTTCGTATAACCATGATGTTGTAGGCGTCCCAGAAACAAGATGCCCGATGGCTGAGTGGGCAGCGCGTGTAATTTTTCGTGCTTGGCCAAGATGTCCATGTTGCTTGAATAGGTGGAATTTTGCACGTCGGCAGAGAACAAATAGTCTCATATCATGTCTGATACCTCCATGAATTCGCTTTATGGTAAAGACGCAAGTTATACAGGTACGAACCGGCAGGGACAAAGAGTCGAATGGGATACAACGAATCGACAAACTGCAATAACATTCAGCTCTGACAAACTAGACACCAAGAATTGAGCTCACCAAAGGACTCCTCAATACAGTCCCACTATTCCGTTAACGTTAGTCCTTTGCTGTTGTCAAAATTTCGAGTTCAAAAATTTGTCCTGAAATTCGTACTTAGCAATAAACAACTGTAAAGTTACATTTTCTCGGTCCGTTCCCCCGAACATGGCCCAATTGGATGGATTGGATCTCTCACAAAATGCCATAGGGTAAAAACATTTCCTCTGGCTTTATAGATCCCAACACAATTTCTCTATAACCGACTTCCACGGAAGATACCACATCCCTTCTCTGTCCGGTGGCCAAGAAACCGCAGATATTCAAGTTGAGTTAGGAAATCGGGGTAGGGTTACCCAGACACGTTTTCCCGAGAAATACCCGTAATTGCTCGATGCTTAAAAACTCAGAAACCGAGCACTCACAGTTCCCCACGAATGATACCGACCATTCTGAAACAACAATGTCACAAATTGAGCTCGATATTCTACCCCGAAAACATGCTAGGGAGTCTCCAGCCTCAGGATCCAAAGTTGACGTAACTTTGAACGACGCTCCCGTTACTGATGCGACAAACACAATTCCTCCCCAAACGAAAAAGCAAGCCGCGACGGCTCGCATTCAATTTGCTGCACTCTGTTGGTGTCTATTCCTCGCTGGTTGGAATGATGGAACGTTAGGACCCCTATTACCCAGAATCCAGATTGTCTACAATGTAAGAATATTTATCTGTCTGCCCCATGATGTTGGTTCACGAACGTGTCAAGGTCGGCTTTACTGTTGTTTCAATACTTTTCGTGTTGGCTTGTGTTGTAAGGAGGTCAACTGTGTTGAAGATTATTTTACAACGATCCTTTGCATCAGGGTTTTATTTTTGGAGCTTTGATCAATGTACCATTGACAGACAAGCTTGGATTTGGAAAAGTGTGGCTCTTTCTCCTCCAAATTGGTACACCTGTCTAATGTTTGGACGTTTACTAGGTCATTGTATTCGGTATGAGGGACAGCTCTTCATCCCAGCATAATCCAATGACCACCACTCTCAAAAATTAGGTTCCGTTTGCCAAATAATAGCCTACACGTTACAGGCGCCTGCACTACCGTTCCCTGTGTTTGTTATGTCTTACACAATAAACGGGATTGGCATTGCACTTCAAGTAAGAAACACCCTCGAATAGCGACTAATAGCTGAACTCATATTCAATCAAGGATGCTCAAGCGAATGGGTTTGTTGCGAGTCTCAAAGAAAACGCTGAAAACAAGATGGGCGTACTACACGCGGCATACGGTAGGTCGATCGTCGTGCGCAGGATCAAGACAGAATTCAGTTTCCCTCCAGGTGCCGGTGCATTGGCTGCCCCCCTAGTTGCTACCCAATTTGCGCACATGCGTCACTGGTCATTCCATTATCTCGTCTCTCTCGGGATTGCCATTTCAAACGCCGCCATTCTAGCCTTCGTTTTCCGCCTCAAAAATCAAGATGGTGCGTAGTCTTTCCTTTCCTTTCACCCCAGGACTCAAATTAAAGACAGAGTGTCTGATGGAGATTGGTCAACCCGCATCAGAACAAGGCACCAGCAATGACAGTAAATTCCGCCAGATTCTTACTCAAAAAACTGTCCATGTTCTCGCATTTTTTATCCTCGTCTATGTTGGTGTTGAAGTAACTATCGGAGGTGATTACCTTAACTCATCCTAAAGTGAAGATTCTGACCTGCCTTTTTAGGTTGGATCGTGACATATATCATCAATGTACGAGGGGGTGGCCCATCGTCTGGGTATGTTTCTGCTGGATTCTTCGGTGGTAATTATTTTAGTTGGTATTTCAATTATATTCACTTGACCTCATGTCACTTAGGTCTTATGGTTGGTCGTGTAGCACTCCTATGGGTGAACCAAAAGGTTGCTAGCCTTGTTCTCCAGCCACCACTATATTAATGTCTACAATAGATAGGAGAACGACGGGTCCTCTTCCTCTACTCGATCCTTGCCATTGGGTATGTTCTCTCCGATCTCCTTACAACAATACTTACAATTATCCAAAAATAGCCTTGAGCTCGTGGTGTGGCTTGTTCCTTCCCTAATAGGGAACGCCGTTGCAGTATCCATTGTAGGCGTCCTCCTCGGACCTATGTATCCTATTGCTATGAATCACGCCGGTCGCGTACTACCCCGGTGGATCCTCACGGGATCTATCGGCTGGATAGCAGGATTCGGCCAGGCTGGAAGTGCAGTGCTGCCATTCATGACGGGCGCGTTCTCTTCTAAGTTTGGTATTAAGAGTTTACAGCCACTGTGATTATCATTCTACTGCTACCCTTCTGAAGCGCTGACCTACCTTTTACTTCCGATACACAGTTTGGTGGTGATGATGTCTCTAATGACACTTATGTGGTTTTTGGTTCCAAAGGGCCCGCGGCGAGCGGATTAGGGCCAAAGGGGTTGACCTATTGGTACAACTACTTGGCACAACCTGTTGAACGAGCGCACTCTCTTACTCTCATATCTACGGCTAGTCTACAATTTCGTGCAGGTGGGCTCGTTGGTCCAGGTAATTCTAATATACACTTCTTGGCTCTGGCTTACTGCAAGCACTTACGGGAGTCCCCCCGAACAAATAGGGTACAAGTACACGTTGTGTTATGATCTAGTAACTATTTATTCGAATCCTCCGCTGTTCTCAGGAAGGCCGGGAATGTCAACCTTTCGTTTCCCCTTTGTGTCCTCCGCATAGTTTTCGTAAAAGTTATTCTCGTCCTTTCCCGCGACATCCGGATCTCCCAGTACGCGCCTACCAGGACCATCCCAGAAATGGAATGCTTGGCTGTGCACCCCGTACGAAGCAGGTACGACTTCAAGTAAATCTCCACGTGCGATCTCTATCGCAGGAATTTCCGAAGCAGGGAGGCCGATGAGATAGGCCAGCATGCATCGTATCACCGAAGCATGTCCAATGATCAATAGGTCTTCTTGTTCCTTTTCGAGCTCGATTAGTATGGGTTCAAGTCGCACTGGTCCGAGAAATTAAATGTTGGCACGGAGATACAGGGTCTGATAGAATTGCTCATACCGCTGAGGTCATGATAGCTCTCCGCGCGCGGAGCGCGGAAGGCATAGGGGTCCTTGAGGAAGCGCTCCCAGTCTTCAGGATAATACTTCTTAGCTTGCTCTGGAGAAAGTCCGTCCCATATTCCGGGGTTTATTTCCAGCATTTGAGGTTTCTCTACAACCTTAACATTCAATGCTGGGCTGGAGATCTTCGAGACCATAGTTTGATTCATGCCTGGAACCATTGATGAGGGTTCTGGGGAGGATGATAGGGGAACGCCTTCGGCTAAATTCGACGCTTGGGCAGTTGCTAGGAAAGGCCATGCTGTGTGATGAGCGCGCCGATGGGTCGAAGTCCAGATCTTGTCATCATCAATACTTTATCATAGTTAGATATGCGGGGATGCATACCACTAGCTTTCGGTCGTGAGGATTGAGTCCTCGTTGCTCCAGACTCTTGGAGCGGCGCTCGAGAACAAATTCTTTCAGTCGCTCCGCGTATTCCCAGCCTGCGGGTGATAGGTCTGAATCTGCCTTGTAAGAGTGTTCGATCAGGGATTGCCCCGACTAATAAGACATCAGCAGTTCCCGGTGCAGGAATGGTAACAAAATGGAACGAACCCTTGCAAAATATATTGTGCGGAATTTATTGTGAATATTCATAAGGAAGAAAACGATGCGCGACTAGTGTATCCGTTACTAGATAAGCGGATTGATTGACGTGGACGTAAAAGAACGCGTACTTGAAGGTATCCTTGTATGTTCTGATCTTAGTTAGGCCACATATCATGGGTTTAGCATCTTGACTCTAGGCTCACATTGACCATGATTTTCTCGCCAACCTATGGGAGATCTAGTTAGAACATGCGGCAGAATGGGGCGGGCATCGTACATTGATTATACGAATGAAGGGCCATGTAGTTTCTTCCACAGTCTGGTAGTGTTTCTCATGATCCCGGATACGACTATAATAGTCCTCGACAGCTTTATCTGGGTCCCACCCGCGATACTGGCTCGAAGGATTACGAACTAGGTAACGCAGATGAGAGACATCGGTACATACGTCAGGCGAAGAAATCTTGACACTACGAATGTTTGTCTCGATGATTTCCTTATTATCACAGACAGTTTCTAAAATATGGTTCGTTATGTTGTGCGGAATATCAACAGATGGTCAGATCCCTACCAAGCATCACAACATGTATCCCGGCCTTGTCGAATTTCTCTGCCAAAGCTTGACGGCCTGCCCTTGTGCCGTTATTTGCATCATATATTACAACCTGCCCACCACTTTCAAAGAAGTCCCAAATTAGCTTTTCACAACCAGCGGAAACTTTTTTCCTCAGTTCTTGCGTCTCCGCACTTTTCTCCCCTGAGTTGGGATTAGCCCTATATCCATGGAATTTATGACCGATCAGGAACGCACCCAGTGTAAAGTAGTCCGGGGGGACTTTCTGCGTCCCTCCAAGAATCTTTCTGCGATAATCGCCGAGTGAGACGACCTGGGTCTTAACACCCATCCATCGCAGGTAACGCTCAAGCGCACGGGATATATGAGTTTTTCCGCGAGCTGGTAGTCCTATCGTTACGACAAGAATCTTTCCCGCATGGAAGAGAAGGCCGGAAGCTGTAGTATAGAGTGGTGCGACCATCGGATGAGCGCGCGTCGTATGTACACAGGACACTCCGGGGAGCTCGAGAGAATGGTGACATAAGCTAGGTACGATAAGATAAGATAAGGGTGTCAATCCGATCAACTGGTAAAAGTACTCAAATTCCAAACCACCCTTAGCCTGTCTTGAGAGCACCACGAGGCTTCCGTAAACATCGGTATGATACCATTGCATCTCTTGTAGGGATGACTACCAAAAAAATTGGGGTCGTAATTGGCATAGGACAAGAACTTGATTTGTTTACTACCCAGAGCTACGTATTGTTATATGTTCTATTTGAGCACATCTATAAGTTCCCCTATATATCTAAGTGGCAACAGAGCATGTAGCGAGAGAGGTTGTCAGAGGACATAATTCATTTGACGAAGAAAAGACATCCCCCGAGTTCTGCAAAATAATTGGTCAGGCACAGGATGTTATATCTAAAGGACCACGTCTCACGCTGTAGAAGCAGATAACTTGAGGGCCAGAAGCACCTGTTGCGTCGGCAGAGTATCTGATGGTAGATAAGGTCCTGTTTTTTTATCATAATACCATGAACAGCACACTTACCCGCAGAATTTCGGAACTCCGAGCGTACCGCCACTATTAGCGACGAGAGCGTTTCCAGCAAGATCGGTTTGGGGACAAGTCGCGCACTCCCCTTGAGCCGAAGGCATTGGACTGGCCTTGACGGTGCTCAAAGCAACAAAGCTGGCAATAATGGGGATGAGGCGCATTCTTCTAGCAATGATACGTGAAGCTTGAGGGAGGGTTGGTACTCTTTATGTTCGACACATATGCGTATTTAAAGGTATCTAACTAGAGGGTCCGATGGGGAAATCTATAAAGCAATTATCTTCCATCCACCCAACGGCCACTTGCCCTGACTTGTGTCGTCAAGTCGAAGCTCTGTAGGGTGTATAAGGAAATAATTACGTTAAACCGTGGGATAGGACGCGCACTACATGTTTCGCGCGAGTTCCATTAGGGCTGACGTTTGATATAGAAGGCTTGACCGGGAAAAATGAAAAATTATATGTCCGGTCAAGCCCCCGTTTCAAATTCCATTCCAAATGGAACTCGCACGAAGCATGTAGTTCGCGTTAGTCTTGCCATCGGTAATTTCTGAGCGCGTGGCGCCAATGCTTGGAAATCTGGTTCGCGTCCCCCAAGAGTTGGTATAGGCATAGTGATATGTACTGAATGGTGTTATCGGTTTGGTTTAGCGAAATCTAAAGGGTTGTCTCGACGCGGGTGTTGAGCGTTGAACATAAGGCAAGAGTGCCTTCAGTGTGACTTAGGGTGACACATTGAACCTCCGATGTGGCGGCCATCGTCTCCGTTCCCCAACTTAAGCTTCACTTGATGGGATGAACAGGGGACGAAGACCGTTTTTACAAAGACGATTGACTAAGTACTTTACAGCCCACCCCGAGCTCAAGCTCGGTGGGAGATATATTGGGTTATTCGGAGGCCGGGGTCGCTGAGCACATGGGGAAAACACTGTACCCCAACCGACCTACCACCGTTTTCTATACCATCCCGAACCCCTATAATCAAGTCAAGATCATCTCTATGGCTAGCCTTATCCGCGCAATGCAGAGTACTCTTCCTCTTATTGTCCCACTCCTCACTCTAGTTAATGTCGAATTCACACATGGGTGTATTGCTGGAGTTTGGATCGTCTTCTTTGCTATACTCTCAACGAAATCTTACTACTTAGCCCAACCAGCGTCATTCGGCCTGACTGTGTGCTATTGTAGAGTCTCGACGACCAACTAACCGATCGATTGGTTATTTGAATCAGTCGGCCGAGTTCGGCAGTCCTCTTCCAAAATCGGCCGAGTTTCCATCGATTGTTGTACATGCTTAGCCTTGATCGTATCTATCTTCCTGATGATAGTGTAACCGATAGTTTCCTGTGGTAGTTTAACGCGAACCATTGGGCTCGTTATGACCCTTTGACCAGTTATTTCGATCTTTCGACTCTACACCGGACGGCGGGCTTTTCGGAGATTCAATTTCCGATGTGACGTTCGCGTCGCTGGTTCGTGTCGCTGAAATTGAACCAAGAGGGGATGCAATACTCGATTCTTTGGATGAACAGCCCCCTATCCAGTGAGAATAAGATGAGGGGCAAACATTGTGGTCGTGCCGAATTTGCCGAATACATACTTGACCGATCCGTGATGGGTGTCATTCGTTCACAACGTAAGATTATGTAAATTCCAGGAACATATGTAGGGAGATGAATGAGGGTGAGAGTAATGATAAAATTATATGCTATACGTCAAGATCAATGCAGGACAATCAACATAGACACACCAATGTAAACAAGAAGAGCAAGTCGTCTTCGTCTTTCTATTGTTACAGCCCGGACGTATCTGCAGCAGCTCGGTAATCTTCCATTTCTTTGTCAAGTTGATCGCGAGTGGCTGGCATGTTATGGAACTGTTTCTTTATCCTTCTTGGGCCCTTTTTGTAGCGGAACTTGCGCGGAGCGATAGATACTGCGACTGATGGGGAAGTGGTTGTTCCTGTTCGGCTGTGGTTTGGGTGGCGCGCCTGCTGTCGAGTTTGCCTGCCGGACATGGATTGAGTATCCCAGAATCCTGGGAAGTTTTTGAGACATACGTTGAAGCAGGGATGCCGTTGATTCCGTTATCAGTCGTTGATTTCCCGCCCAATCGGTTTAAAAGAGAAGGTGGCTGCGGTTTTGAAAACACGTTATTAGGTGGAAGATTATCCCCAACGATTTCGATCTTCAATGGTCGTCCTATAGTTTCGAGAATTGCGCAAGAGAATGGGTGATGCGAAGACTTGAGGCAAGGTATGTTCACGCACTTCCGTCCACTATCTTTCCATCGTATTTTGCTCGTGCTGCGGCTGCGTCACCCGGCCTCTGAAACACGACGACAGCCATGCCCTTAGACTTCCCTTGAGAGTTGTAGATAAGGAAAGATTCCTTCAAAGGCCCAACAGTTTTCCTGAACAGTTCCTAGAATCATCAAATGTACTTAGTAGGCGATGGGTGTCCTAGGAATATGCAAGCATTTCTATCTTTACCTCGACCTCCTTTTCTCCCACATCCACAGGAAGCCTGCTAAGAAAAATCTTGCTTCCTGTTTCGGCTACATTCTTGCCCTTGCCCAGAGCGAGAGCCTGACCTGGTAATTCGTGCACATTTCTCCATGCAGGGGCAGCATGTCCCGCCTGGTTCCCAAGTAACTGTCGTTTTGGCCCATGGTACGTATTCAGTCGGGCATAAGGTTGGCCATTCATTATAAGCTGAACAAAGAAATTGTGAAAGGAGGTCACAGGAAGGTTAAGACTCCCCGGAAAATATATACAAATAGAGGCTCAATAATTATATAAGTTACCGTTAAGTTTCGATAAGACCGACCGCTAGCGATAATACTATCTCGCTAAATCTCAAGAAGGCGATAACTAGGGTTCCTCAAGGGCATCATGTGCGCTCGGTCCCAAGGCCGAAAGCTCAGCACTCAGGCTCAGCATAGAAAGGACTTTCTGATATATTGAAATTCTTTAACGTAAAACCGCCACACCTCCCCGTGTCATATATTATATGGCCAAGTTTCAAGGCCAACGTGTTTTTATCTTTCCCTCTGACTATGTCTGCACTCTCTATCACTATAGCAGCAGCACCTCTGTACCCACCACAGGTTTTTGGCCCAAAAAGCGACGAAACCCCCGCCCAAACAAGTTCAGCGGACCTATCCCATGCGTTAGAAGATAAAAATGGAACATATGAATTGCACCCATTAACTCCATATCTGTCCGACCGAGCAAGACGGTCATCTGCTATTTCCAGAGCTCCTTCTATCGTTCAAACTAGTATCAATGGCGAGAAAAGAGATACAGATTCGCCAAATGTCGTAATCAGTGACTCTAAAGTAAACTTGCCTATGCTGCCATTTACAAGCACAGGCTCAAGAGCGCCTGTGCTGACGAACAAACAATTCCGGCGGAACAGCATGACTCATTTTGTTACCCTTTGCTGGTGTATATTTGTCGAAGGGTGGAACGATGGTTCAACTGGGCCATTGCTTCCTGTCTTTCAGCGCGACTATAATGTACGTCATGTCCATCAAAGATCCACTCAATATTTCATGACGTGCCAGGTCGGTTTCTCGATCGTCGCCTTATATTTCGTCTCAAATTGTATCGTGCGTAGCCTAAGCTCGAAACACGCACTTGGGGCTCACTCAAGCGATCTAGGGATTTCTGGCTGCTTCTGTAACAAATGTTTGGTTGAACGATAGAATTGGTTTTGGGAAGGTAAGGTTACAGTCCTTGTTCCCCTCTCCTCTAAAACTCAATCTAGCAATGATAGATCATGGCTTTAGGTTTGTACAATATATTTTGTTTTATCTTTTGGCCATCCTAACTTTTTGTAGGAGCTGTAATCCAACTAGTCTCATATATCATCCAAGCTCCCGGTCCACCATTCCTAGTAATGGTATTTGCAAATGCGCTGACTGGATTTGGAATGTCTTTACAAGTACGTCGATGATCACCAAATTCTTTTAATCCGGCACTCGACACCCAAATACCAGAATGCACAATCGAATGGTTTTGTTGGCAGTCTGAAGCAGCATATGACTACAAAGATCGGTATTTTGCATGCTGCATATGGTACGGAAAGCTCTTCCGTCTTGTCGCATGGAGTTGAGTATGGTGTAACAGGTCTGGGAGCATTTACCTCCCCTTTTGTTGCGACATATTTTTCCGGAACACGACGTTGGACATTTCATTATTTGGTTTCTGCCGTCATGGCCGTCTCCAATGTGGTTGCGCTTGTCCTTGTATTTCGTTTTAAACCCCTGGAAGGTGCGCTGACATTTACTTGTAATGTCCTGAATCATACCCACTTATATCTTAGAGCTCTTGGCAGAGGCCGGTCAAGGCCCGGATGAGCCGAACACAGTTGCCGATAGCAAATTTCGCCAGATCCTTGGTCTCAAAACAGTCCACATCCTTGCTGCATTTGCATTGATTTATATAGGCATTGAAGTTACTCTTGGGGGTACGTTAGCATGATGCATTTTATCTTCAGTTGATTATATCTGTTCAGGTTGGATTGTGACGTTCATAATACATGAGCGAGGAGGAGGTCACAGTGCGGGATATATCTCGTCAGGCTTTTTTGGAGGTACTTGTCTTTTCTCTCAATAGGTGACGTTTATAAACAGTATGCGGAGGTCTCACCTTTGGCCGTGTTGGGCTTATGTGGTTCAATAAACTTGTAGGACTATAATCAATAGCTCTCTGGTCGTCTGCTAACCACATTTTCCCTCCAGATTGGTGAACATCGAGTTATATTTATCTATTCTCTGGTTACTATCACGTAAGATCCCGAAAATCCGCCGCGCAAGTTGCTGACAAAACATGAAGGTTGGAAGTTACCATTTGGTTTGTTCCTTCTATTTTTGAAAATGCGATCGCAGTGGGTTTATTTCACGTCGTCCATACTCGAACTATGTGAATCGCATCTCTTACTGAGATTTTAGGTTTCTCTTATTGGTGTCGTTTTGGGGCCTATGTTCCCAATCCTCGTCTCCCATGGAACAAAAATTCTTCCTCGGTGGCTCTTGACCGTATCTTTGGGGTGGATCACTGGCATAGGCATGGCCGGGTCAGCAGTCTTGCCGCTCTTGACTGGGCTTCTCTCATCACGATTTGGGATTGGAGCCCTTCAACCATTGTACGTGCGCGAATTAATTGAACAGTACTGTCAACCAATGCTGCTTAGGTTGGTATCCATGATGTGCGTGATGTTGGTAGTTTGGGCATTTGTTCCGAGAGAGATGCGTCGTGTGGATTAAACCAATTTTTACTCATTGTTTTCCGTTCTTACTACTCCAAACTCATCGTGTGTTGTACTTTGTCTTTCTTAAATTTTTTTACTTCCGAGTCCAGACGACATCGGGCCGAGAAGATCAAAACTTCGAAAAATCCTGGGCTTTCGTTGAACCCTATCCCCTTCGTCCCTCCGTATCCGAAAAGGTATGTGAAACTTCGTCGTTGTCATACTGTAGCCGTCTAGCTCGAGGATCCTCTAATGCACCACGGCAGTTGTCAGCTTTACTACATCTAGCGGTGGCGATTGCTCTCAGTTCTCTCAACCGCTTCAAAATACCCATGATACTACCTGAGCAAAATATAGTAAAAGTTATTCTCTTCGATCACAACAATCCGAAGCCCGTCTTGTGACATACCCTGCCCACTATTCTCCGCGTTCATGGCCGTATTCTCCTTAACCTTATGAGTGGAGTCAATGGATATCACTGACAGACGCAGATGCCTCGCAGATCTTAGCCAGAAATGACGCCCCGCCCGTTACCCTAGACTCTGAACCTGCTGTCGACAGTTTCAATCTACTACTATCGAGCGGCCGAGTCCTCAGCCTGAATAATAGGCATCAATCCGGAAAAAGTAGGGGTTAACCTACCCCGGACCGCCGGATGGCAAGCATATCCAAGGATCCGCCGGTTCTACTTGACACATCACGAGAATGCGTTCTGCACCCGAAAGAAGGCGCGTAGATGAATTCTACACTTGTGAAAGCCTTGACTGTTCATTCTCCTCAACCATAGGCGTTCCTACGGACCGCTTAGTGGTCATGCGATTATAGACAATTATTTATCCCCGGGTGTGGGCTTTATACTTAAGTACGAGCATGAACCAGAAGCAATCCAAAATTCCACTCAACACCCGCAGTAAGCCCCTTTGTCATGTTCACTTCAACGCTTATCGCTTTCTTCATGGCTGCCCTTGTCGCTGCAGCTCCAGGTGAGGTGATACGTCCCCGTCAACGATTACCTTTATAACCCAAAATCCCAGGGGTCATCCTCATCGGGGACTCTACAGTCACTGAGTAATACCGATCTTGATGTATCCTCCTTTCCTTGTGATTGACCAACCATGAATAGTGGTGCAGGTTGGGGCTCAGGTTTCGTAGGTTCCTCTTCCAGATATCAAAACTACATCCTTAGGATTTTATCAAGTGCTCTGACACCACTGGCCTGGCAAGATGTGTTAATTTGTCCGTTAGCGGGGTCTGTTTTTCCATTCTGTATTCAAGTCCTCCCGAGTCCCTTACCTTCTCACATGCACTAGACAACAACCATCTCGTGGCAGGGCCAGCCCCAATATGCGACTATGATTAACACATGCAAGACGGCCAATACCTATGCGACGATACAGTTGAGTTGACATGATAATCGTCAAAAATAACATCTAACCTCTTTTCATTAGGTTCGGGCACAATGATCGTAAATAAAATGTTTTGTTCATATACCAACTGACTTATTTTGGCATTTGTAGAAAAGGTCATGGACACTGCGACATTTGCAGCCAACCTCGAGTCACTGGTCAAGAAGATCCAGGTATAAGCACTCCTGTACAACCGTCGCCCCCATTTTTTGAAGGAAGTTTTCATTGCAGGCAGCAGGGTGTTCGCCTATCTTGATGACTTCGTTGGCACGACGAACATTCTCCGGAACAACGTTGACGGATATCCTCGGTCCATATAGTGCTCAGACTATCGCCGTAGCAAAGAAGCTGAACCTGCCTGTGCGTATACCTGCGAATCGTATGCTTTCAAGTTCTGAAATGGTAGTTTTGTTCCAGCTACTCCCGTTATTAGCCGATTCAATGACCTATGTTCAAAAACTGGGAAAGGCACAGGCTATGCAGTTTAATTTGGACTATTCGACTACCAACAAAGATACCACTCACCTGAACGCGTACGTCCTGTCATCTCTATTTGGAACTCGTCTCTCATATGTTTAATTTATACTTGTTTATGAAGTTTGGGAAATACATACTTCGGTCGAATTGTTGCAGACGAGGTGAAGAGGACAGTCCCTGCTCTGTCCGGTAATATTGTAGCAAACGCCGCTTTATCGGCCAAGATTGCTGCCGGGACTCTGTAAAGCCTTATAACATTTTGTAAAATCTCAGGCGCAATTAAGACCCGATCTGAACAGTAGCTAGTGCTTGAGAAGGCCAATGACTTGTCCTTCTGAAGCTATCACCGCGAAAAATATCATCTTCCCGGCTGTAACCTACTTGGTTTGGACTCGGCGAAAACGATTCTCCATACTCCAACGTTGCGATAAACCGATCACGATCAGGAGCAGCATGTGAGCCTAGGCTGGTGACGGCAACTATTAATAGCACCTTCAACAGCCAAAATATTTTACATTTCGGCTCTCGTCGAATGCCTTCCATGATGCTCGCTTCGTGTTAACCCCCCCAAATGCCCACCAAGAAGTGGCCAAGTCCTTTGCTGTCGCCTGCATTTTATTTCTATCGTCCCCCAACAGTTAAAATCCCTTGCATTCCTTGGTATTTACAGCTTGCCAGCTTGTTGAATACGCGGAGCATTCCCCGAGGTTATGCGATTCACCCAAGATACAGGCCCCCGCCCAAGATAAGGTTATTACCGTTCCACACCATTCAAAAAACTCATACAGGCTCCTCGCGAGCTTGAAGGGCCCCATTATGTTTTTCAGTCGTTCTGGTTACTGGTGTGTCGCATTTCACAAAAGCTACTACCATCGGAAGTTCGGTAAGTTTACCAGATGCGCAAATAAAAGTCGTTTCCATAGATTTACATTTCAAGGCGACTGACGCGGTGAAGAATGAGATATACAAAATTTAGGCGATAAATTACACCATGCATATGATGCCGAAGTAACGTAAGAAGGATACAACTATACCATAAGCCCACGATAAACCATCCTTGTTCGCACCTGTATATTAATCTTCCCCAGGATCTTCGTCAGCATCGTCGTCGCCAAGGACCGTAGCCCCAACGCCCCCAAGGCCTTCACTCAATTCCTCTATAGCATCCAAATTCCTATCCAGATCCAGCTCCTCCATCTCCTCCTCCTCCAGAGTCCCGCTCATAGCATCCCCACCAAGTCTTAGCCTTCTCACCGCCCTCCTTAGCTTGTCGATTTCCTCATCTCGTCTCTGCACCCGGCCTTTCAACTGGCGAATGTAGTCGTTGCCGCACATTAGGAGCTGGAGCTTGCTGACTCCTTTATTCGGACCCTCCCCACCTGCTTTGGGGGGACCTCGCGGGGGTAATGCACCAGGCAATATTGGTTCATCGGGGAATTTTTCGTCTGATGGGAGGGGTATGGGCGGCAGCAAACCGCGCAAGTCATCAAAGGTTGTTTTCAACGAATCACGACGTTTCTGCTCCGCAGCTTTGTGTGAAGTTTTGCGGACCTGCACGACTGGAGCTGGAAGAGCGGCGGGGGGGCCGATATTTAGAGGAGGGGTGGTCCCCGCTGTGAGGCGGAAGAAAGTTAGACAAAAGTCAGTAAGTAAAATCTGGGGCATACCTGGAAGGATTGCTTTTAAACCTGGGCTGACGAGCGATCCGGAGGGGTTCCTCCTAAGCTGTTTACTTCGGGGTGGGGGCTCAGTTTGGTTCTTGAACTTTGTATTTCCTTTCCCTTTTGGATCTGGGGGCATCCCTTGTCTCGCTGGCGCTAGACTGCTATTTATTCCGAGGCGTCCAAGATTCATGATACTCGCTGGTGTGACGGGAGTTAATTGAGCATTGAAATCGGGCGAGGAGGGTTGATGATTAGCTTCTGCTGATGCACTGGAAGACGATGAAGAAGGGGCTTGGTTTGATGGTGGAGCCGGAGGTGGCATAGAGAGGTCGACGGGAGAGGGTGTGTCACCACATGCCTCTCCAGCAGTGCTTCCTTTTCTGGAACGGGTAGACCGTAGAAGAGGAGTAGAGGCCGCAGATTTGGAGGTGCGGAAACTTTTCTTCTGGGAGGGGTTCGTCGGGCGGATAGCAGGAGACTGTCGTTTACGCGACGGTTGCATATTGCTTTCGTCACCACTAGACGATGCATTGCGCTTGTTCGATCCGTTTTGTGTCGATTGCTGGTGTGCTCCCAACCATGGACTTGTGAGTGGGGAGATATCAAAATCGAGCTCTGCGGGAGATGGAAGGGCCCGATGTGATGGACTTGTACGAAACGCAATGTGCTCTGGGGCTGAGGTGGAGCCACGGGGCGGGCCATAACGGTTATTTGTTGAACGGCTGACCATAGAGGGAACACGGTCGATGCTTTGATCTTGGAATCCCTCGTGGGGATCCATGAAGTTGTTGAGAATCATTGGGGAAACAAACTCCATTGATGGTTGATGCGGATGCAACTCAGCTGAGGGTCCTGGGGATGATGTTCAGTGGGTTGAGATTGGTATATGGAAAACGAGGGCTCACCGGGCGTGGGTAGGCCGTTGAATGATGTAGGTTGGCCCCCACGAGGGCTGGTAGAAGGGGAGCCTTGGAGGATTCCACTGGCCTGGCCACTGATGAGAGCAATCTGGAACGGAAGGTATCAGAATATTGATGTACTTGGAAAACAACCCAACTGTAGCTGCAAGCCACAATAGGGGCATCGTCGCAGACAGGAAAATTGTGCGTCATACCTGTTGTTGGAATATCTGATTTTGTAGTTGCTGGAGTTGTTGCAACTGCGTCAATTTGAATTGTTGCTCCAATAACGATTGCGGGCTATAGGGTGTGGTTTGTTGTGGCATCGTCCCCGCCTGGGTTTGGTTCTCAACGCCTTGGATTTGCATTAGATTTCCCAGCATATCTATATTGAGTTGCGCGTTCGCATTCTGCGGCAGCGATTGCTGCATCCCTATAGATGGATGGTTTGTTGGTGAGGCCTGATTGAAGTACATGCCCATAGAGTGGTGTTGGCCATCGAAGTTATGTTGGAGATGATCAGCCGGTTCTGTAGGGAAAAAAGACGACAGGAAATCTTTCTGTTGTTGGTCGTGAGCATGCGAATCCATCGCTGGGCCCTACCAGAGGTGGAGGAAATTTGAGGAGGACGATTGGAAAATGGCACTTGTCACGGATGGAGACAAGCCAAGCCCAAATTGATCAATCACGACACAGTCACGCGAGGTCGGCGGTCGGCCCGATTGCCCGACCACAACTGTCAACACTGTGGGCAACGATGTGAACACCTCCCCAAATCATTTCATCCCTCTTCATAGTTCCCAACAATCACAAAAGAAGCCACCCATAGTTTGGGTATCCAGACTTGGGACTGTCTACAACATTGATTCTGCGAGAAATACGTTAAAATGACTGCTTCCCGTCGGCCGACACCATGCTCAATGTTGCAGAGCATCGCCTGCTGTGATCGATCTGCCAAGCTTTAGGTTTGAAGCTTTGAAGGCTAGAAGGCAGCTGAAGGCTTGAATTAGCTCCGGTTGAGCACACCATGTGGGTCGGATGCCATAGTTGTGTGAGTGAACTGTCTGATCTCGTCGAATACTGTTGATACATCTACTTCTTTGTTTTCTCACCTATCAAGCGTTATCCCATGTCGTTTGTATGAAATTCAGTATCTTGGTCTCGCTGATGACCTATGACCTAAGAACGAGCTTCTGGCATCACCGATGACCATAGAAGCTCTTCTATGGCCTAGGTGTTCTCACATCTCGTTATTTAAAGCCACGGGAACCCTGGTAGGTTTAAGTTCCTGGAATTAATGAGCACACGAGTCCAAATGTGTAGTGGCTCGTCCCTGCAGACCAACAGATTCCTTGCCAGATTCTTCACCAAAAGCCCAGGTTTACCGTATGAATCACTATTCTTATCCCCTCTTTATGCCGGGTGATGGGAGGGCAGAAGACATACTGAGGGGAATCAAGCTCGTCACTATTGCTCATCCTACCTCCTCCGGAAACCACAACCAACTGGTACCGTCGCTTTAACAAGGCATTCTAGAACTCGTGAAGACCCTGATGTGGGTGTGTTCAATGATGGACTCCCAGAGTGTGGGTGTGCCAATTCTACTAATATGCACACATTCGCAGGACCATGCTGTTACGATAACAGTTACATATCCGGTCAAGGCGGAACCCGTTTCAACATCGACCACCACCACCACCTTTGATAGGTGGTTTACACCCCTCCCACCCAACGTCAGATCGATGTCAAAGAAGTGTATCACAAGTTGGAGACATCCCTGACACAATCTCACCCTTCAGTGGTGGCGTCGTCCGCATATACCGCGATCATGGCGACTATAACGTTCGAGGTGCTCCAGGATTTGGCCGACGCTTCGCCGACCCCCCCTATGTAAGCCTTACATAGAGGGACCAACAAAATTTTACGAGCTCAGTCCAGTTCGAATCCTTGCTCCTTCGAGGGTATGATGGTCGCCCCTTATATGTACCGCCGATCGATAAGCGTTTTGGCGTTCTAGTTTTTGATACCACCATTCGTATACTAGAATGCACCCAGGATGTCTTGGCTTGTAAAATCAAACGCCTATTCTTCGTATTTGATGTGACAATGTTGTGGGGGAAAGCCTTAATCGAGACTGGACTACTGAGCCATTTGAGTCAAGTCAAACTAAGCATCAGAAGTTGAAAAAATTCTAGGCCAGCTCCTTGTTTGAGGCAGGAGTATTCAAGTTACATGTGAATGTCTAGCCCAGCAACCCCTTGCTGGGCCCTACCGGAGTGGGCTTTGAGCTAATTCCAGCACCACTGAGATTACAGGCACAAGTTGCAGTTGAATCTGTAGTATGTACCCACGTCGACTAACTAGGCAATCACTCGGTACATCGGTAAGCGGACCATAGTGAGGCGGTTGGGCGGCCATGGGAAACATTCGACGTGGCTCACTATGTCAATACAAGGCGCACGCAGTCCGCTGTAAGTAGTACTCGCCAAATGAACGAGACTGGATTCTTATCGTTGGTTTGAGCTAGATCAGCGATATTCCTGCTCCACGTTGCACTGGAAATTCCGGTCGCCATTCAAGGCATCTGGTCTCCAGCAAATCTTCCATTCCTCCAGCTCAATAACACCACTGTAGTGATACTCAAGGTATGTTTGCGACATCCAGGTTAAAAGTGAGATGGGCGTTAATCTTGTGGTTTATTTCTTCCCAGCTCTATGCCGCCCTAGTGCTGGCTTCCTGCTTGTCGTCTTTGCTGTGTTATTCTCTTCCTGGTACGTCTGTGTTCAGACACGTATTCCCTGCACAATCATAATCAAAATCCAACAGAGTTCCTTCCTGGAAAACGAGCACTCGCAATGGGATTGTGTGTCTACCATAGCATAGCGTCTACCATACTTTTCCAATCGCCACGTTTTATCCCTCACACTTTTGGACCCATTTTAGAACAGTACGTATTCATACTACATTTGCCCCTGGCCCTCATTTGACAACGACCCCCATTGTAGGTACAAAGTGACGCCGGAAATCGTGTGGGGTATTTGTCACGGCTTTGTTGGATTGGGTATGGTTGTTTGGTGGCAAGCCACTGTGCACCTTGCTGCGATGGCTCGGACAGCCTCAAGATAGCGCTTGATTGTTTAACAATATATAATCCTAGTTGTGCCTTGTCCTTGAATATACAACTATATACAAAGTGTGCTTTACTCTATTCTTGGGACTTCCTAGACATAGACATATGATTGATATGGTCTATAATGCGGCCTACGAGTGTCGGCGTTCACGCCCTGGAATGATGTAAAAGGGTCGAGAGAGGTCTAGAAGATGAGCTAGTATCCGGGTGTATTCTTGGACATCTATTAGTAGGTCCATGGTCTCAAGATTGAGTTCAAAGACACGTATGGATGGTGTAGCGGCGGGATGCGATGCAGCGATAGAGTGCCTCTTCGAAAAACGGGGCCCAGACTCTGTTTGCCAAGGCAAGTCGATCAACATCACAAAGCGATGGTATGGCGGGGATATAGTGAGTAACGCAAAGATGGTTAGGTTCCTTGGTTGGTCTCATCGACCCGAAGGGCGCGAATAATGATAGCGGAAGATCAAGTAGCCGAAACCGGCAGCAAGGGCGAAAAGCATCGTTATCGTTCTAGAGCCTACGACCGAGGTTTCGTGCTCAACCTGGCACCATCATTTGTTCACTAACATCCCCGGAAGCAACACACAGAAAAAAGACATACCACTGATGTAAAAGGGGACAAGATGGGGATGGTGAAATGAGAAGGAAGCGACCATTGGTTCCGTGCGGTACTGCGAAGTGTATAGTGTGTGGCAAGGTATATGACCAAAGCGACAAGGAAGCATATGGATGCCACGAGGGTGACCTGCATGGTTTTAGACTTGTACCATGCTGGAGTAAAATAAGCTTTACTCACAACTAACTTCTCCAACCCCGCATGTTTTTGTTTGTACCGCTCTGCCAAGATGGTATGTTCGCGCTGCCCCATCACGATCACGAGGGGCATACAATACGGTGTCAAAAAGACACTCACCGCGCGTTTGACATCCTCTTCTGAAAGCAAACTTCGTAACTCACGGCGGTGATTCTCCTGGGCGCGCAATAATGCCTCTGCGGTCAAAGCACGGGCCGTCCAATATTGTTCGCGTTTGGGCAATGCAGGAGTCATAGACGAAGGTGTAGTTGAATGGGGGTATGACTTTATCATCCTGAGCTCGCGGCGGAATGTCCCCATTTCAGGGAGGACCGTGTTAGCATTCACCTCATGAGTACTCGCAAATTTCATAGTTCTGGACATATCTTCAGAACTTCCCCTTGTAGTAGAAGTAGCCATCCCAGATTTTGAAGGAGAATGCGGGTTCATTTTCTTCAGCTTGCTCATCCCCAAGGACCAGGTTGGAACCAAGTTGATGAGAGGAAGGCTGTGATTACCAAATAACGACAATACTGATCAATAATCTAATAATTATTCATGTAATTAGATTGTTTTTCGAAGTACCTCCCATTACACCAGTCCCTCTTAGCTCAGTTGGTAGAGCGCGTCACTAGTACCATAATTCAATTAAATTATGACGAGGTCAATTGTTCGAATCAGTTAGAGGGAATTTTTTGACTTTCCGTGCTTGTAGAAATCCCCAAGGGGTTCACTCGCCATATCAAGAATAGGAATGTTTACTCAACATTTTTCAGAAGGTTCGAACGTGTAGTGTTTTTAGAGGCTAAAGATTGATGCCGTCAATGCCAGCGCTTATATCTTGACATTGGACAGCTACAACAAGTGTACACTCAGCAGGAGAAGATGTATGATGTCAATATAAAGAGAAGGAAAAGAAAATGAAGAGAGGCTAGAAAAGTACAAAGGCAAGCAAAACAAGGAGGCCGAAAAAAGAAGTCGGAATTACGATTGTGAAGTGTTGTAACTCCCTAGATGGATGGATAGAAAGAAAGAAAGAATCAGTTAAATATACGACGAAAAGAGACGGTTGTTCCTACATATCCGGGCTTGCCCGTCCCCGCTCCCAGTGGCAAAGATACTCCCCGCTGGGCTCAAGTCGACTGAAATCACTAGAAAAGCACCAAAAAAATTCAGCTAGATCAACTATAACAAGACCGTTCATACGAACCTGAATTCTTGTGACCCTGGAGCATACACTGCACAATCGCTGTTCTCGAGTCCCAGAACCGCACTCCACAGTCTTTCGACCCTGATACCACCCACTGGCCATCGTGTGAAACAGCGACCGAGAGAACATAATCCTACATCCATGTCAATCAAATGCTCCCCAAACACTAGAAAAACACAATTCATGTAACTCACCTTGTGTCCAGTAAAGTTCATCG
>CEMJ01393488.1:663-26900 GCA_900068955.1 Clitocybe nebularis | reverse complement strand
GTGAACATTGTGACCTCACATATCGAGCAGCATAGCTTCTTCTTGACACGATTCCGATCAGGGACGTCGGAAGACTAGACAGGTCTAGAGTGAGCTGTCTAAAATTAGGTCCCTGCTTCTTATCATCTTATCCAGTTGATGGCGGGTGGTGGAAATATTATGGGGTATTATTCCGCAACATGATCGATCTACATCGTCGATTTCTTTAGCTCACGTCCTACGGCCAAACCGTATGACAGACACAAAAAGCCATAAATGTATCTCCGCTTGGTCTGAAGAGGATCTAACAGGTGCCTCTTCATAATGTACATGCTATCAGAGGCCTAGACCTGGACATTTCTCACATCCTTGATCTTGCGTTGGAGTTGCGCGATGTCAATCTTGAAACAACCCTGCGTGCCTACGAGCCAATTGACTTGAAGGTCCAGACCTTGAAAAGAACTTGACGAATGACCTTTCCTGTGCATCGGCGGGCCGTAGAACTGATGAAAAAGTACGCCGGGCGCGGGTGCACAGCATTCATAGATTAAGGTGTCCATGGCACACCTAGCGACGCTGATGGCCGTATAATGTGACCATCGGACAACGCTGTTTTTGTACCATGAATTTCCTAATCTGGTATGGGTGCCATGCTGAAACGGTCTGGACTCTACCCGCCTCACTGTCTCCTGGGTTATGGGGACATCTGCTTGGAGCATGCTCAATAATACACCATTTGGCGCAAGTGAAGGTACAATTGGCCGCAGCTATACAGAATGGTATACCAGCGGAGGAATGACCCTTCAAACAATTTCATACCGGAATACCCCACCACACGATAGGCAGACCAATTGCGATGCTGCACCGGCATTTCTTCAAAATCCCGACGATAGTATGTGTTATCCGTGAGGGCTGATTGGAAGGTTGTTTTATTGTAAACTAGGTATACGTAGCATCGCGGCCTATCCGATCCCATTCATGATTCCAGCCTTACGCGATTTTCCGACATCAAAACTACTTGTTCCAGCGAATGGCAGCTAAGTCGTAAAAGGGGATACCGACATGTCAATCTTCAACGAGTGGTGATCTGTTCGTTCCTGAAATATCCACGTCGTCATTCAGGGTCAAAAAACATGCAAACTCGACTCAAGGCTTTGAAGAAGCACCAGCCGAATGGGACAGGAGAATGCTCAACTGTGGGGTAATCGTCAAACCTTCGCTCTCGCCGTGTTCCTCACGAGACGTGGATAAGACCTAACGCAATGGATAATTGTATTATTCTATACAGCTTACGTCCGTATGACCACACGCCTGCGTTATAATTCTCCCTTGAGCTTTTGTAGTTCCCCCGATGTCAGGTATAGGAGGGGGGCCCATCTTAAGCAGTTCCAACGCAGTAGTGAATGGCCTATGATTGATCTATATCAGGACACAATAATGATGCCACGCACATCGTTACAAGGAAAACGTTTCATTGGGTATTGAGAGTATGTCAAATGACTTGATGCCTACATCTGATGTCGAGACATTTCTCCGAATATATTGCCGAGACCAGTATTCGTGTCAATATGGGTATATATTTTTACAATCCGTCAAGGCCATTACAAACGGATATTTCTTTCGAAAGATGAACAAGGAAGGTAGAAAAATAGTTCCCGCATAATCGATTCTGAGGGCATATAATGGTTTTCTCGTACACATATATGTCTGTTGGGAAAGTACGGCGGGCGACGGTGGGTTATTCATTCCGCGAGCGTCGCCCCGAGGTGTTGACAAATAGGATTATTGATTCGTGGCGATTGCCATTAATAGTACGGGCCAGCACGGTTTCCGGGATGGGAGAATAGCCAAGCATGACTTCTGATGAATGTAGAGCCGATGCGACTTGGTTCGGAGCCATGATTCGGAGGTTTGGGGATCACTCTGTCGCCGATCTTGATGGTGTCTTCCAAGGTAGCATGGATTGATGCGACTTGAAGGCGGTGGTTCTAGATGTATCAAGTAAATGCAATTACACGGGGATAGTAGTGGATTTCAAATCCATGTTCCAGCGTGTGCAGACGAAGCTGCAAAGATATCTTTAGTACGGATGACATGGGAATGGTTGTGGCTGGGATTCTGAGTAGGCAAGTTCCTTATCTGCCCGAGATCAGATAAGCAGATGATATTGTAGTCATTTAATCTACCGTGTCCATTCTTGATAGTTCATTGAAATTGTTTGTACTTTGCGATAGCCCAGAACCATGCACTTCGATTTGATCGACGCAGCAGCTGTGCCCTGGACAGGGGTAGGGGCAGAAAATCAGCGCCGGTATCACCCCTCAAACGGTCGAGAGAAAGTTAAGCGTTTAGATGAATTCCGATGGCTGTATGACAACCGCCATCCTGACGTTTGGCAAGAAAAAGTCACGGAGGAAAGTAAATTTGTTGATGCAAACGATCGCGCGTATTTGGTATTCTATTTAGATTGATTTATCTCAGGGGATTCAGGTCAACATCCGCCACGTGCTCAACAAACCAGGTTCGTTTCTGTTCGTTTGTGTTGAGGCAATCCAGACACGAGCCATGCGTGCCCATCAGCCTGATGGTTTGACGTTCTTTGGCCGCATTTGTGTGAGCGCTTGAATTAGTCGGTCAAATGCTCGTCGACAGAGCGACCATCCCCATTTGTCGCAGGAACAACAGCAATAGAACTCGGAACGCCAAGGGTCCCTGCAGGCCAGGTATGGCCCACCAATGTGACACATGTACTTGTCCTTCCCCGTCCTTCCTGGCATCTGTGATCCGCATCTACAGATGAGATCTAGGCAATAGGTGCGGCTGGAGAGAATATGGTTTGCGGCTATTCTGGTACGGCCAAATTATCATGAAGCTAGACCATCCTCCCAAAGTATTTAAGATGCTTCGTTTGAACAGAATTGTTTCCCCACTGTCTTACCATCTCACTCTACCTGAGATACATACACATTCCTATCCTATTCAATAATGGCTCCATCCGTTTCAGACTGGGCTCCCCAAACCCCAACTGAGAAATCGATTCTCAAGAAGAAGCAACAGCCTCCCGCACCAGAATACCCCTCATTCTACCCATCATTACCTGAAGTAGGCCATGCCACCAAAGTACAGGACCTTGATCTCGGGACCCCCGACCACTGGGTCCCAAGAGATGAGCGCCTGATCCGTCTCACTGGCAAAGTATGTTATTTGGCCTCTTTTAAATTTCACCATCTCATAGCGTCATTCAACAGCATCCCGTAAATGCAGAAGCCCCCTTAAGAACACTCTTCGATTCCGGCTTCCTCACTCCAGTCTCCCTGTTCTTTGTAAGGTCCCACGGCGCTGTACCCATAATAGAGAACAAGGTTATCGATGAGTGGACCATCTCTATCAAAGGGTAGGTGCAATTATGTTGTTTTACTCCATGCGCTGACCGCTCACAGACTGGTCGCCAACCCCGTTGTTTTCTCTGTTGGTGAACTTAAGAGGAGATTCGAAGTCGTCACAGTTCCCGCTACACTGGTTTGTGCTGGAAGTACGTCATCGTTATTCCGGACGTCTCTACATGTTTTGATTCTGATGACTCCTACCAACAGATCGTCGTAAAGAACAGAATGTTGTCACTAAGGGCTTGGGCTTCAACTGGGGTCCTGGGGTCGTCAGCACGGCTCTTTTCACTGGCGTTTACCTCTCGGATGTACTCGAATATGCCCAACCAACCCCAAGTGCCGACGGAAAGCGCAAGCCGAAATACGTTGTCTTCGAAGGTATCGATAAGTTACCCCAAGGGCCCTATGGCACCTCGCAGAAACTTGGCCGTGCAAGGGACAAGAACAGGAAGATGATGATCTGTTGGGCCATGAACGGATTGCCTCTGGCTCCCGATCATGGATTCCCCGTCCGACTTGTCGTTCCTGGGTCAGTGGGTGGCCGCAGTGTGGTAAGTCTCGTCAAGATTTAGCTATTTTCGTGTGTGAACCTCATCCATTTCCCAGAAATGGCTGCATCAAATAGAGGTGTCTGACCAGGAATCGCAACATTATCTTCACGTAAGTCTTATAATTGCTTATGTGTGAACGTCATTGCTCACTCACTTTGATGAACAGTTCTACGTATGTCATTACACCCCGCTTGAAGGATCTCCTCTCATCTGACATCATTATTCTAAGGATAACAAAGTTCTCCCAACAGAGGTTTCTGCTGTTCAGGCCCGTGCGGAAGATCACTGGTGGCACGACCCGAAATACATCATCCATGATGTCAACGTCAACTCCGTCATTGCTCACCCCGCTCACGATGAAGTCTTTAACCGGGATAGTGAGACCTACACAGTGAGGGGGTATGCTTACTCGGGCGGTGGGAAACGTGTCACTCGTGTCGAGATTTCACTTGACGAAGGAAAGACATGGGTCCTCTGTCAAATCGCTTAGTACGCATTTTAATCTGGACCGTCTATTATTAGGCTGACATCTTACCCTCCTGAAGCCCAGAGGATTTATATCGTGAACTACCCTATGACAGTGCCACTTTTGGACGGCTGGATTTGACAGAAACCGAGGAATCTTGGTGTTGGTGCTTCTGGAGCTACGTGGTTGACCTGGAAATTTTAGAACGGAGCAGCTCCATCCAAGTGCGGGCTATGGATGATGCTCTCGCTTTGCAACAACGTGATATGGTAAGACTCTTTGGCTTTGTGAGTGGCTAGTATGCTCACACAAATCCCATCCAGTACTGGAATGCGTCGTCAATGATGAAGTTTGTTCTCCGCCGCTCTCCTTGAAATAACTCACTAATGAATATATAGTAACTGGTGGTTCAAGGTCGCTGTACACAATGAACCAGACGGCAAGATTCGGTTCGAGCACCCAACAGTTCCCGGAAATGGACCTGGGGGTTGGATGCAACGCATGAAAGACGAGGGCCTGGATATCACAAACCCTGTCTTTACCAAAGCAGCATCAACGAACATTGTCGAAGTCAAGAAAACCGATGCAATCGTCATGATAAACCCGAACATCACCAGGAAAATCACAATGGCAGAGCTCCGAGCACATGATAAGCCAGAGCAGCCTTGGTTTGTTGTGAAGGGTGAAGGTACATCTTTATCAGACTACAACTTCATTTTCAAAGTCACTGATAGCCCTTCCGCGTTTTAGTATACGACGGAACCGGATTCTTGAATGACCATCCTGGAGGTGGCGATTCCATCACTGGTGCTGCGGGCCAAGATGCCACTGAAGATTTGTATGTTGAATCCATTCAACAATCTAAAGTCATGATTAATTAATATTACACTTCAGCATGGCCATACACTCTGAAACGTCCCTGCGCCAACTTGCTGAGTGAGCCCACAAACTATTTCTTTACTAATGCACTTTTCTAACGGTCTAATCTGCCCAGTTTCCACATCGGCACCTTGGTTACTGGGGGTCGACTCTCGAAACCTCTCCCCCCTCTACCTGAAGTCCAGTTCCTCTCGAAGGCACACTGGAAGAAAGCCGTCCTCACTTCAATCAGAGAGGCCTCTCACGATTCGTACTATTACCGGTTCGCGCTAGATAGGCCCGACCAACCTCTTGGCTTGGTAAGTTTCCGTTAATCGACCATCATCGCTGTCTAACACATCGCATGTACCAGCCCATCGGACAGCACGTCTATGTTCGGGCTCGCCGAAAGGCCGTTGGAAACGGTCCCGAAGGTGACCTTGTTCAGCGGGCATACACACCCGTCTCCCAGGAATCGGAAGCTGGCTACATCGATCTATTGGTGAAATTGTACCTCCCGAACCAGAATTATCCCGCCGGAGGGAAGATGTCCTGGTATGACTTGGTATCTTTTACATCCCGCAGACCTTCTGACCGTGGGTCTTAGTATCTTCGATGGCCTTCAAGTCGGAGATTCCGTTGAGCTCAAAGGTCCCACCGGTTCGTTCACCTGGCTCGGCAAGGGCATGGCGAACTGGAAGGGTTCACAACGCAAGGTCAAGAATGTCGCTATGATATGCGGCGGCAGCGGTAATTGCTACACCCCTATTTTTGTTTCCTCCCAAATACTCATCCCGCGTTCCACAGGCATCACACCTATCCTTCAAGTCCTTCGCGGGATCATGTTGGACAAAGAGGATCAAGATACCAAAGTTTGGTTGGTGGATGCAAATAGAACGGAAAAGGATATATGTGAGCTCGCCCCACTCTATCTGCGAAACTATTACTAATTTATCCCTCTCAGTGTGCCGCGATGATCTTGAAGGCCTTCTCGCAAATTCCGACAACCGCTTCCACCTACACTACACTCTAAGTACGTCTCCTATGGTCTATTTCATCACAACCAATGTTTACCTCCACCATCAGACATGCCTCCTGGAGTGTGGAAATACTCACAAGGCCGAATCAACCTCAACATGCTTCGTCAACATCTTCCCCCCGCCGACCCCGAATCACTCGTTCTCATCTGTGGTCCCAGCGGAATGATCTCTGCTTGTAAGACACACCTGGTACGTATCTTGCTGTTGCAAAAGCCACCGCGGTCTGATCAAAAACAATCTCCAGACTGACCTTGGTTGGGACGTGCCATCTCAATTGGTTGTCTTTTAAATTTCATCTGCTTGCCTGGGGCTGCATCCAACATTCCTTCTACTTATCTATCTTCGTCGCACGCATACACTACTATTTAATTACTTGCATAGTTTGAATATGACACATCCATTGCCTTCTGAAGGCCACCTTACTATCGATTAGACATAACTGTCTTTACGCGACTGTATATTTCCAGTTTTGAATTCTATATCTCGAGTCTAGAATCTTGATATCGCTAGGATCCGGTCTTTTGGCGATGTCAAAAGATGACAGTCTGATGCCAATGCTATGAGACATATGTAGATGTAGCGGTCGACAAGACTAATGGGGTGGGGGTTCGAGACTCGCGGTCTTTCGCAGTCAGTTGCAGTCTGTCCCTGACATCCCTTCGGTAACTAACCAAGGGCCAAGACAGCTCCGGGAGCAAAAATATTCAGATACATTCATTGAACCCATGGCCAAGACCAGTTCTTGAGATACACCGAGCCTCACCGAAGGCGCTCCCGTGATACCGAAATTTCCCGTCAATTATCCCCAATGACCCTACGATGCGGCGATAACAAATGGGAGTGTAAATTCTCAGATCTACAGGGCTATGTCTGGTCAGCAAACCTGCAGGGTTTGGGGCTCTTAGGCAGGCTTAGCATGCCGATCATGTGGTGAATATCTGCAAGTTAAGAGTGGCCCACATGAGGGTACAAGTGTGGATGCAAGCTAGGAAGTACTCGGGAGCCATTGTCACGTTTAGTCATGCTGAAGTCCCCTTATGTCCTACTTCTGTCCATTGTATGAATGATAGGGCTGAGGAAATACTAATGGGCATTTGCGGCAAAATACGGCCTCGCCTTGGAGGAAGGAATAAACTTCGTACTGCCATTCAGAGGTGGCCAACGTAAGCGCCAGCTTCTCAGAAGCGAATAAATCGATTGCCGCGAAGAGGTACAGAAGAATAGCAGACCCACTACTAAGTCGACCCTCCCCTTGCCTCTGATTTTCGACTCTATTGCACACTATATCCTTCATATGCCCGCTAAATACCACGGCACGCAACCCGAGCATCGTCCGTCATGAACTGATCAAGAAATCATTGTCGGACTCGGGCTTAAGGATTCAAACTTCACGATAAAACATAGATACGTATTGTAACGAATCGATGGCCGCCCATCTCCATCGTATCTAGTACCGCCATGACCCCCCATGCGGTCGTTGCGTAGGAAAGTTCACCGTATCTTTCATTTTGCGGAATGGGCGCTCACCAGAAGTTCAAGTCAGTCGTGGGAAAATCAACCGCATTCCAATGACCCCCGATCCGATTCGGAATGTTACATCTACCAAAGTAGGCACCAATACACTCAATTACGGAAGTTTCAACCCGAACGATTTCTGTTGAATGCCTGACGTTGCCTTGTAACGCCTCCGCAGCTTTCGGCGCGTCTCATCTGCGCAGATTCCATAGGCGTTCGAAAACTCTCGAGTCGACTTCGAACAACTTGTGGCTGTATCAGGAGTTCGGCGCGGACTGCCAGCGATGTCTGTCTATCTTGGGAAGGCCAGGCCGGGCCCCACCTAACTCCATGGTAGTTTGCACAAAACTTAAAATTTGTCTTGTAAACCCCGTCTCTAAGGATTGTCGTATGTTGTCAAAATATCTCTCTTTGTCTCCTTTTGCTAATATAATTCAGTGGGGGCTCGGTAGACACGTTTTACCTGCTGCTAGAGTGCTACAGCAGCCCTAACGACGGCTACTCTAAGGCTACCTCTGAGCTGGTGTTTCTTCAATGGATGTCGGACGTGGGAAGCATCATGCGGCACTTTTCGGGAGTCTTCAGGTCTGGACGAGATGTGGCTGTTTGCAATTGGACATTTGATGGTTCCCGCATTGCCCTTAGTGATTGTCCTGTCTCCCCAATTCAAACAGCTCTTTATCTGACACTCAACCTGGACCATGTGTCAAGTGAAGTATACGCCTACACCGTTTTGTGGTTATCAGTAGTGGTCACATAACGCTTATTCCAGCCACCGGAGATATCGCCCCTGTAGCTTCCTTCATTCCCACAACAGAGCCATCGTGAGTGTCATGATCCTCCAGTGTGGCAGGCAGGAAACGAGCCGTATCATTCGTTCACCCTAGTGAGTTTCTCAGTAGCTGTCGTACATTTGACAAATCATATACCTTTTTCCTGTCCCAGAGAACGCCATCATCCGTCAGGGCGCGTATTTCCAGGCCAAGTATGACACTAGCCCCTTCATCAATCGACTCCCCCCCGTTTCTATGACCCTGGAAGCCTGACTACATACATACTCCCCACCACCTACCAGGCCCGGACTGATATATTGGACAGGGCCTTCGATGGACCTTTGTTGTTGGGGAGGGAAAGCGTTATCTCACTAATTCTGAAGTATTCCCTTACATAACACTCCTCATTGGCTGGCTGATACTCTTTCCTCTTATTGGATACCAAAGGACACGTATTGCCTAGTGCTGGCGGCATGCCGTTTTATATTCCGATCCTCTTCGAAAATATAGACACACGACTCCTCCGGCGGGACCCCCACAGTTTGCAACACGGTATTCGCCTGTCTACGGGAGCTCCTGTTACGTTTTTATTTATCTTGCCGGGCCTCGCGGTATGTGTTGTGAATGAATCAACCCAAGAGGGCATAAATCCCGTAGCAAGATTTCCCCAATGGGAGGTATCTAATGACATCCGACAACCGTATTCTTATTATGGCCCTAGCTACCCTTCGCCGGATCATTCAGTCATGCAGAATGCTCAGGGTTTACCGGATTCTAATATCGAAGGTTGTGGCCGTAATTATCTCGATCAACAGTTCCAGACTTCCAGGGCTGCTTACATTCTTTCTATTCTTGGTGGCGAGTTACTGTGGCTATTTTCGGAAGGTCTGTATCTGACCGTCCCGTCCAGAGCACCAAATTTAAGACTTTTCCTATTGACTGGCTGCCTAGTGATGTGGTTTACTATTCTCGATTCATCAAGTCAACAGACCATTTTATCATCAATGGTTGGCCATGTGCACTGCAAGAGCATGGCGCGACTCCCCAAAATAGCCTCGGAATCCAGAGATAGAGGAAACTGCATGGATGCCGTCTACTTGTTCCGTGGTCAAAACATTAGCATAGCTGCTATTGTCTCAGGCTACTACGTTTGACCTCGTATTCTTTCCGTTTGTTTTCCCAAGCCCTCTAAAAAAAGGACCTTTGAAGATGTTTGGTAAAATTAACAAGGCCATGATCGGGTGCTGTAGTCTTCCGCATGTTGATGCTGTGAGCTTTACATTCAGGTTTCGCTGGACTTTTCTCAAGTTCTCAAAACAGCAGTACCATGCCTCTCAATTAACATATATCGTAGCTGCACTCCCGCGAAAACAAGTTCCGCTTTATTTGAAAGTTTCATACGACCCGAATATGCCATTAGCAAAACGTTATCTTTCATGGCATCAGCAAAAATTGAAAAATGGCTGCTAGATTTCAATTTGTGCCCAAAGCAGCCCAACGAGGCCAACGCGAATGACTTCTGAGCGGAAGATCGTGGATTTGGGGTGGCCTTTCGAAACCATAAAGACCAACTCTTCTCAAGCGTTTCTCCGTTATCATAGATAAGTGAGTACGGCAGCATTTACCGGTTAGGAATGACCATGCGTACACAGAGCTTTGTGCGCTCAGTCTTCAACCGGCTATTGCCTTCCCATCCCATCCCAAACCTATATCAGCTCACTATTCAGGGTTAAATACAGTTCTTGACCAATACCGCAAGGATTCCGAAGATATGATACCGAAGATAGAACCGAAGAGAAGTGTGGGGCATACTGGGAGAGGGAGTAAGCTGCAATACAGCACAAACCTCACGGTGTGGGGCTTTTATACCATCCCGTTTGGCCTGTATACGAAATTATCCTCGTCCTTGTAAAATATTGGCCGACCGCAAGCTCCCGAGCAGGCTCCCCTAAGCTACGCTAAAGGCCCCGGTCTCAGAACAGGAAACAGAACATAGATTGAACTTCCACTTAACCCCAGTAGCGACATTTATGATTGATGCGTGGTAAAGGTTCGGCATCATCAGGTACTGTTGAAGATTGCACATCAAGTTTTCACGTCAAGCATATATAAGGCCGCACTAACAGATAGGTGCACAGCCCGGGATCCAACCGGGATCGCAAATATTGGAGACACTGCAGAGCGCCTGTCTTTTGGAATCCTGAGGCAGCATTGCGAAAAGGAAATAATAGCCTAAGTCAAAGGTACATACATAATTACAACTTACTTAATCACATGTTGATTATGTGAGTAATTCGTAAAGTCGTAGGTTGGTTGTTTGGGTGACATGATCTTTGTTTACGATCGCCTTGCTCGGCCTATCACCTTGGCCGAGGGCTGCGCCGTATAAAAAGGGGGATACCGGTCAACTTTCAAGAGTGCAGCCCCCGACGTTAACGGGATATATTTATTGTATATGAAGGTTTAATCAACAACTTTTCAATGCGTTCCTACATGTGATAGCCGGTGTCATGGTCAGAGAAGTGTTTACGAGGGCACGGTTCTTGTGGGATATGGAAAGTAGTCTTTGAGGAAGTAGCACTTGTAGTGAATATTCATTGCCGTAACGGGCGATGGTTTACGGGAGGGTATACGTCGGGAGGTTTCAAGTTACAATCCCGGCCCGAACAAAATTTGAGATCCTTACGGTGAATATCTGTCTATTTTTATCGTTTCTTAGCATGCTGCATGCGGTGGGTCTTCTCGATGGGCTGGGACTAGTCAGGACTCACCTGTTTTCTGACCTGGATCATCATCGGCCATTGAAGGTGTTGACAGCCTTAAGAATAAGAGATGCCCAATGCCCTCTCCTCTAGAAACAAGTACTCTACAGTGGCATCTCTTGGACCTGTCCTTTGTTATGGCATGTTTCAGATTTGAGTTTGTTACATACGCGTGTTTGGCTTTCTATTTGGCTTCGCTTGTTCAAGAGTGTTCTAGACAATACTGCGCCCACGTGTACACTCACCGCCGTCAAGCATCCGACTAATTACAGGTCAACATGAAAGATTCTTTGACCGGACGTCATGTAAGCGCTTGGAACATTCGGGTCATTGAAATAACCCTCTGACAACCTTCCCCATTTGTCAGAAGTAAATCCGGGACACCGGAACGTTCCTAGTGTGGGTCGTATATGGATAAGGCCCTGAGTAAATCGCTGGTGTAGCTACAGTGGGTTCTTAGAAACAGAACCCCTTTCTCCATGAGATATGTCTAGCGCCTTTTTTTGGTTCCGCATCCACACGAGAAGATCCAACGGCCCGTTGGTAAATCTATTTTGGTTATCGTTCAGCCAAGAAAAATTAGATACTGCCTCATCCAGAGGAGTGCTTTAAATGAAGCATGAAAATCTATCTGTAAAATCACTTCCCCATATCACCTCTTTTCTTCAAAGATGGCACCTTCAATCGCAGCAGACTGGTCTCTCAACACTACCAATACTGATTTCGAACGAATTCTCACTTTGAAGAAGAGGGGTTTATCCTCGCAAGCCCCTTTGGTCCAGACACCTTTCCCCGACTCATATCCGTCTCTCCCTGACGAAGGGGGCGCACCCCGTGTGCTAGACATCGACGCCGGCACACCCGACGGTTGGATTAAGAGGGACGAACGCATCATCCGTCTTACAGGAAAAGTAATCAAATTCGTTTCTCTACTACTTTATGACGCTCAAATGTTTCGTCCATAGCACCCCTTGAACGCTGAGGCCCCGTTAACAACACTGTTTGACACAGGATTCTTAACACCTGCCTCACTTTTTTATGTGAGAACTCATGGTGCTGTTCCTAAGGTGGACTCTAAGGAGGTCGACGACTGGACTATATCTATCAACGGGTAAGCATAATTGTTAGCCGTACGTCGACGATCTAAATATCTTTCCAACTTTAGACTCGTATCGAAGCCTGCAGTCTTTTCGATTGCCGAGCTTAAGAAGACCTTTAAAGTTGTGACATTGCCCATAACATTGGTTTGCGCCGGGAGTAAGCTGCACCAGCGATATACGTTCGCTGACTATTAACATGGCTTATCTACTTTAGACCGCCGCAAAGAACAGAATGTAGTCCGCAAAGGTCTGGGTTTCAATTGGGGTGCCGGTGGTGTCAGCACGGCCTTGTTTACCGGAGTTTATCTTGCCGACATCCTGGAATACGTGAAGCCGACTCCCAGCGCTGATGGGAAACGCAAGCCGAAGCACGTCGTATTCGAAGGGATAGATAAACTACCTCAAGGACCTTATGGAACGTCGCAAAAGCTTTCGTGGGCTGGGGACAAGAACAAGGGGATGCTCATTTCTTGGGCTATGAATGGCTTGCCCCTGACCCCCGATCATGGTTTCCCTTTGCGCCTAGTCGTCCCTGGTCAGATTGGGGGGCGCAGTGTGGTAAGAATTCTACTAGATACAAGTATAAGTTTCTATTAAACGACCACCGCTCTCTAGAAATGGCTGAATCGCATTGAGGTCTCGCACGAAGAGTCGCAGCATTATCTCCACGTACGTTGCCTACTTCTCATTTTCCTATAAAACGCTATTCTAACGAGTCTCTTCTTTGTCAGTTCTGGGTAGGATGCCACTCCAGCTCCCAATTTTATTTTTCTTAATGTTTACCCTTCCTCAGGACAACAAGGTTCTCCCAACTGAAGTAGCGCCTGAGCAGGCTCGAGCCGAGAAACATTGGTGGTACGACTCAAACTACATAATTAACGACCTCAACATCAACTCGGCGATCGCCCACCCCGCTCACGAGGAGGTCATATTACCGGGTACTGAGACATACACAATCAAAGGATATGCATACTCGGGCGGCGGTCGACGAATATGTCGCATGGAAATTTCTCTAGATGAAGGGGATACTTGGCTCCTATGCAAATTCGAGTAGTAAGTCATTCATTTCTTTTGAGCATGAAGAGCCTCTGATTAACTCTCTTTCCTATCACCTTCCTTGAAGCCCCGAGGACCAGTACCGAAAAATTGCTCATCAAAGCGAGACCTTTGGTACTATCGATTTATCTGACATTGACGAGGCATTTTCCTGGTGTTTCTGGAGCTACGAGGTTGACACAGCTACCTTGAGACAGAGCGCTTCTATCCAAGTACGGGCCATGGATCAAGCATTAACATTGCAACAACGTGATATGGTGAGTCCATTTACAATATAAAATATCGCCCAAAAATCTGACAAAATTTAACTTATTCAGTACTGGAACCCAACCTCGATGATGAAGTTCGTCCCGATATATCTCTGCTTATATTATCGATTTTGACTAAACTACTGTATTTTCACAGTAACTGGTGGTTCCGGGTTGCCATTCACGTTGAATCTGATGGGAAGCTTCGTTTCGAGCACCCCACTGTTCCAGCAAACGCACCTGGGGGGTGGATGCAGCGGATGAAAGATGAAGGGCTCGACATTCGCCATCCTGTCTTTACCAAGAAAGCGCCAACCACAGCCTTGCTTCCCGTCAAAGAAGAGGTTGGTGTGTCTATGATTGATCCGAGCGTCACAAGGTTGGTTACCCTCCAGGAGCTTCACGCTCACGATAAGCCAGAGGAACCTTGGTTTGTTGTGAACGGTCAAGGTGCATAAATAATTGCTATTTCCACCAACCTAAGTAACTGACCGCCACAGTTTACGATGGTACTGGGTTCTTGAACGAACATCCTGGAGGTGGTGATTCCATTACCGGCATGGCAGGTCAAGACGCCTCAGAAGACTTGTAAATGATCTTTTGCATCAACTCAATCTCTATCGTGACCTATTAACTTCATACTTTCCACAGCATGTCTATACACTCCACAGCAGCACAAGCTCAGCTTGCCAAGTACGCATCTTTTGATACATTCCAGCGGCTGGAAGTTTACAAAGCCTCCTTTAGGTATCACATCGGCACACTCGTCAATGAAACTTCTGCTACGAAGGAGCTTGTGCCTTCCTCCACCGACACGAGTTTCCTCTCGAAATCTCAATGGAAGAAAGTTGTCCTGGCTTCGGTCGAGAATGCATCGCACGATTCCCGCTATTACAGATTCGCTTTGGAGAAAGTGGACCAGGCTCTCGGCTTGGTAAGCACCCAGCTGGCTTCATTCGGTCATTCTCTTGATATTTTCTTGGCACCTTAGCCTACAGGACAACACGTCTATGTTCGTATCCGTAAAGCCAACCAAATAACAAACGGTGAAGCTGCTACGGAAGAAGTAGTCCAAAGGGCGTACACTCCTGTCTCCAAATCCAACGAGCAGGGATTCATAGAGCTTCTGATCAAACTCTATCTTCCCAACCAGACCTTCCCGGCTGGTGGAAAGATGTCAGGGTACGACTATGACATCCTCTTCATCTTCAACTCTGACCTAAACCGATAGGCTATTCAATACCCTCCAAGTTGGCGACTCGATCGAAATTAAAGGCCCTACGGGATCATTCACCTGGCTTGGAAAGGGTATGGCAAGATGGAAGACCTCGGAACGCAAAGTCAGGAATGTCGGCATGATCTGCGGCGGGAGTGGTATGGCTTTATGTATCCCCATCCTTAAAATACTCGCTAACCAGTATTATCAGGTATTACACCGATTCTACAAGTCTTACGAGGCATATTTGAGGACGAAGAGGATACCGAGACAAATGTTTGGGTTATAGACGCCAATAGAACTGAGAAAGACATTCGTACGTCTCACTGCTTCCTAGATTTCAAAATCAATCTTATGTGTCCTTGCCAGTTTGCCGCCAAGATCTCGAGGCTCTGCTTGAAACGGCAGGAGATCGCTACCACTTGCATTATACTCTCAGTTGAGTTAGTTGTCGCCTTTCGGGAAGCAGATCTTAACCGGCTTCCTAGATATGCCACCAGGGACATGGAAATACTCTCAAGGTCGGATCAACGTCAACATGTTGCGCCGTCATCTACCGCCCCCATCCCCTGATTCTCTGGTCTTGATATGTGGTCCCGGCGGAATGATTTCTGGGTGTAAAGCAGACTTGGTATGTTCTCTCCCCACCTCCTACGGCGAATATTAATAACTGTTTTAGACCGAGATTGGATGGGATGTCCCCTCCCAACTTGTAGTGTTTTGAGAGTCATTCGGTTGTTGTACTTTGGGATTTTGGTATATAGACCTTCAGGCCTGCGCCTGTGCCATCACACATTTTTGTCATCATCGTCATCATCATTTAAAGTTCTGTCCATGTATCTATGTACGGGCCAATTATATAGAGAATACTATCATCGAAGTGTTGATAAATAAATGCAATAGTCAAAATGAAGACGTTTTTGTTTCGTTAATGTCATCAGAATAAGTGATTGAGACAAGCGACATGATGCTTGTTCAAGAAACGAAGTACCGCCAAGAAGGTGCGATATGGTCTTAATTTAATGTCGGTTATACCTCCAATTGAGGCTATAGTATCTAGAAGGGTGTGGATTAGTTGTCGCATTACGATTTATGGATGGTGGTACTCACAGTTTAAATCATTTTAGATCTATTGGTTAGTCACGTAAAGTCTCTCCTCTCTGCCGTCGTTATGTCTGCCGGTGTATACGATTGTCCCTCGCTGCCACTGGGAGCTCCTGCTGGGGTGATCCGAAGGACTATCGATAAGATGTATTGTGACCAAAACACCAAGTTCCAAAGATAAGGCAAGAGCCCGGAGGATGACCGATGGATCCCTTTTTATGGTCCTTCCATATGGCGTATTCATTACAGAGGGTTCGACTTGAACCTGAGCGACAGCAAATTTACCTGTGGATGAGGTTCAATCAAATTATGAGATCAGGCTGGGAACGCTTATGCACCTGAGGATCCACGGCAATAAGATGGATCCAAAGAAGGAAGAGATGCACGCCATGTAAGGTAGCTGTTTCTTTTGCTTGGGCTTGTATATGAGATTGTCGCTGTCTGGTATCTTGCTCTTTGGTGGCTCGAGGATGTCAGGAACTCTTCGCGAAATTCATAGGAGTCGTGCGATAAATATGCGGACCCATGGCCATCGAAGACATAACGAAAAGGAAAGCCTCCAGGCATATTGGATAGTTGAGACTGATGTAGTCTATTTCGAAGCTGAACTTTAATCTTCATCTGGTCCAAGTCTGACATGTCACCATATACCGATATGGGAAGATTTGCCGTCACTAATGAAGGTGTAGGCAAATAGGGAGACTGATCTTGAGTGTAACCGAAGTAAGGCATGGCCGAGAAAGCTGCTGAGAGAACTGATACTCACTCACCTTTCGAAATGCTTGTTAAATAACTGAATCGTCCTCACGACAAAAGACTCCAAGAGACAAGAAGACTGTTGTCCTCGCTGGGAAACGAGGCGCTTGAGGGGGCGCCCACAATATCTTGTCAAGAACAAAAACAAACAATTACTGGATTTGAACAAGGCCGTACGTAGTACAAGAATTTGTAGGAAAAGGAGGACATGTCGCCTTAGCAGCAATATAGAAGGTTTTTACAACCTTGTGAGGGGATTTTGGCATGATCACAAAAGTATAACGGTCCCGTTTACTTTTGGTTTACTTGATGGGTAAGTAGACGATCTTCTGTTCCGAAATCCGACGCTGCCTAAAAACAGATACCGCACGCATTACGTAACACCGCTCATCAGAACAACTAAATTCAAAATTTCTCCAAGCTGCCACTATTCGGCGGAATCTTCAACTACCATCTCTTGTTGGACAGAACACCGCCCACTGGCGCCCAACTGTCACCGCGTTTAAAAATGATGATAATGATAGATAATACATATTGGTCTCAGTTCCAATAATTGGATACACCATGGAAACACTCAGCCGCGCAACCCACTGGCGGTTATGCCTTGCTTGCTCTAGCGCCGACCCAGTATGAACCATTTGGCCACTCGAACTCCGCAATACTAGACTTGTGCATCTCAATGCTACTCGACAACGAAGGTCAATGAACCAATTCAAGAATGACATGAGGTTCTGACGCACCTGTAGCCTTCATTAGGGTTTGTGGGGACGTTGTATCTTCCCCGCGAATTTATGGAGCAAGGGGTGACGAAGTGTTCGTGTAGGTGATCAACGAACTCGAGGACATTGCGCTCCATCGTGCCCGACACGGAGATATAGTCAATTAAGCTTACCTTAATGTGAGCTAAAACCCAAATGGCAGAAACGAGGAAAACGCACCTAAGATGAATGACGTATTCACATAAACCAACACCTCCTGCGTGTGGGCAGACAGGAACACCAAATCTAGTCGAACGTGTTTAACGTTAGGAGATAGAGTTTGGGGAATAGAACCAACTTGGCAGCCATAAGCAACACGCTAATCACTTCGCTGACGCCTGCAAGCCTACATGAGTCGATCTGGACTACGTCAATGGCCTCGGCCTGCAAAAGTTGCTTGAAAACCATTCGGTTATGCGCATGCTCGCCAGTAGCCACGCCGATTCCATAAGGCTTAAGGCCCTTCCGGATCGCGGCATGGCCCAAGATATCATCCGGGGCAGTGGGTTCCTCAATAAACCTATGCGGGTAGCAATATTCAGGTATTTTCAACGCCGATATCTCGGTGGAGCCTCACCAGGGTTTGATTTCCGCTAGCCCACTGACATAATCGATGGCCTGTTTGACATCCCAGACCTGGTTCGCATCGATCATGAGTACAGCCCCTGTTGGTCCAGCATTTTTCCCTCGTAGCTCCTCACTGTTAAGGTCCCGCGGCTCGACCCCCGGTGGAAGATATTGCGGATCATCAATGATCGACCGGATTATTTTTGCACGACGAAGGTCATTTGATTGATCTGCTCCGACTTTCATCTTGAAATGATTGAAACCAGCGGCAACGGCCTCTTTTGTCAAACGGGCAACCTTTTCGTCTGTGTAACCTATTTCATGCGTTATCATTAGCTGGCATTGGCTTACGACGAAGAAAAAACCCATTTACCAAGCCACCCAGCAGATGTAACATATGCGGGGTATCTTGGGGTACGTGAATAAATCTATGCCAGGCATGTTAAATAAGACATACCCAAGTTCCAAGACCTTTGCTTCTCTTTCTTTCTTCCCTGCCTCCTTCTCCTTGAGCATAGCCAGTGCCTCCTCCTTCGTAATTGCATCCGAGATGTATCGGAACGCTGCTGATCGCACAAGTTCTTCCTGAAATAGTGACAGCGATGAGGATCGGCTCCGCTTATAGAACGGTTGCACGAACCGGAGTAAAATCAACAACAAGTTTCCACAAAGGCTTCTTCCTTGAACGGGCATACATATCCCAAACTGCGTTGTTAACCGCTCCAGAGGCTATGTGGATGACACCCTTTTCCGGCCCGATCCTGATTAAAAATTATTGAATAACCATCCATGGAGCCCATTCGGCTACTCACCACCTCAGTTGTGGATCAGCCATCATATAATCCCAAGTCTTCCCCATATCAGAGAAAAGTTCTTCGGTCTCCTTCCCGACAAGCCGATTGGCGACTTCCTTTATGGCTGTGCAAACCTGTGGGCATCATGTTTAAAGAGAAGGACATGATATTGTCGCCAGGCGCTTACAATATCATTCCCGCGACCAATGGTAAAAGTCATTCCATAGCCGACCAAATCTGAATCTGTGAGGAGAGTTACGTATGCTGAGGAGTAATCGCACTCCGTGTTCCTAGGGTTTGGAGAGCCACGAATGGGTATAGACTGGGTATGCGGAGTCGAACCAAAACGTACATGGCATCCGTTCCGTCTCCCGTTAGGGAGGTAGGAAAACGTACATCTGAAATGAAGATCCATCAGCCTCCTGAAGGCCGATTGTTCGGCAGCGTGGCTAACCGTTGATCTCAAAACCTGTGATTTTCACCATATTCAAAGAATTGGTTCGTGTACTAGATCGATTGCAAAGGTCGCTGGATGTCGGGGGATTTTATTCATAAGGCCAGGTGGTCTTTTATATAAAGCTGGGTTCTTCCTCGAATCAGGGGCGGTCCGGATAACCCGACGGACCGAAGGTCACGCAGCAAATAGAACCCAACAAGGCTGAATTTCAAATTTGTCTTCAATTTTGAATATGCTATCTCAGGCGCTATCTGTTGATTCACTCAGACACAGGCGCCTCAAGGGACAGGTAGAGCATGTAATGTCGATTTAAACTTAAATTTAAACCAATACAGATGAAGTGGAAGGTATAACAGGTATTACATCCTTCTACATCTTTCAGCCAGAGGCCATGCTAAAAAAATCATGAGTGGTCTGGGAAGAACAATATGTACAGGCTCAGGTCTTACCGCTGCAACCCTGCTGCATCACCGTTGAACAAGTCCTGGTCACCAGGGTTTGGCCCGGAGTCTGCGTATTGCCAGAACGTGGCAACTCTAGAGATTCAGCGTTAGCCAGCAACCCTGTTGACCAAGAAGGTCAGTTGACGTACGACCAGCCAGCGGGGAGGGTTCCTATGCTCGATGCGTAACGGGCAATCCACAATGGGTTGTTCGAGCCAAATGCGGCGCTGTTACCTGTGCATGTAGTCCACCAGTCCGTTGTGGTGTAGATGACTGCAAGGATAATTTTTAGGGACATCAACTTCCACCCCAAGAGGATACGCACTCGGGAAACTAGAGGTTTGGGGGGTTAAAATAGTGATAAGGGATTTCGTTTAACATACATACCGACTGGTCGCAGCATGATAAGTGTTGGAGAAGTCAGCGATCCACGATACCATGGCAGAAGCACTCAAGCCGTAGCACTCTGCTCCGTTCGGGTTATCTATTCAATGGTATGACTATCAGGCTTAGTACAACTATCAACAAAGAACACGCACACTCGATATCGAGAACCCCAGGAAGGGTGATACCTAACAGATAACAAGTAAGATATAATTACCCAGAGCGATATCTCCGCCACACTTACCATCACCGCTCCATCCACCTAGAATTTAGATTTATATCAGTGTGTCACCAATAGATAAGCATGCGGGAATTACCTCCATGAGCGAGGAAGAAGTTGGCTTGGGCTGCACCGGAACTACTGTCGGGGTGTGCAAAGTGGTATGCACCCCTGATGAAGCCCGCGTTCGTCGCCCCAGTGTATTGACTAGAGAAGCTCGAGCTGATAAAGGCTATAGTACACACGGGTTGGATAATCGGTGATCGCCCATGAAGAATACAAACGCACTAGTTCCTTCAGTGGCCTTGATAAAGGCGAATGTCAGCCCGTTTGCTTTTACGGTGGCCCAATTGACGCTCGGCTGGAATCCGGAGACGTCGATACCCTGGGGCGCAGCGCGCTTCTCGAGAGTGGCTGGAGCGGCGTGGACGGCTGTGAGGGCCAAAGCTAAGCCTGCGAGGAATTTCATCTTGGAAAATAATATCCAGCAGCTGGATATGAAAAGACGCTCACACAATATCCTGCCTTTTATATGTCAGCGCGAAGAAATCATGAAGAAAATCCACATGGACGAAGGGAACGAAGGCAGAGGGATGCATGGTATACAGTCAAGTGACAATGAGCGAAGGACATTTGAATGGACACGGAACTTGGAGCTCCACTCGTAGAAGCTATATCACTGTCCTTGTGGCAATTTCCGCGCGGTTGAGAAATGTCTGAGTAACGGTCGTCAAAGGGCTTGACCCTGTCAATCTAGGACGTTTAGACATTGGGAATATCACTGATAAGTATTTACAAAAATAGAACTATTGTCAGATGGGTGTGGAAGCACTGGGTGAGAGAAAATCACCGCATATTCAGCTAATGCTCGTGTGTCTTCATCGAAGCGTTGCTACTGGCCCACAGTGTTGGAGAAGAGCTGGCCATCGCATGCGGTCTTCTGAATTGAAATGTACAAAGTTGGACAGGATTCCCATTCTATGGCAGTTACAGGCTGGTGTGTATTACCTTCCAAAACGGTAGAGAGCAACCATGCAGGTGCGGAACAAGCACGGAACGTCGATGGATCAAGGGTATGGATAAGCTGTATCTGAATGGGAGGTTTGATATATAGCACTTTGCTGGCCGACTGTGATGTCACAGACAGAGGTCATACGGTATACCGAGCGCACAAATGGTGATGCCGGACTTGTGAACACCGAAAGCTAGATCCTATTCTCGTGACCATGTCATGGGAAGACTCGAGATATAAATACTCTGATGATTATATACCCAAGGCGGGATCGGTAAGACTTCATCAGGAAGACAGGAAGAAGCGGTAGAAGGGGGCCGACTTGTACCCGATGAATGCTGTGGTGAGGCATGTACCCAAGGCAGAATCATTCCTGATCGTTGGTCTGAATCTCGAAGGGATTCCGAAGATATCGGGGAAGCATATATCGGTGGAATTATCATTCCATGTCAAACATTCAGGATATCCAGTCTCCAGGGACTAGGAGCAGATAGGGTAAGATTCGTTCAGTATTTGGGCGTAATTAAAGCTTATTATTTTTGTCACGGAGATTGGAGATAGGGGCAAGGAGAAGGACGTGTATAACGTGTGATTAGGGCCGCTCGTCAGCACTGAGAACGATGATTCAAGGTAGAGATACGAAGCCGTGACCTGGCCGTGACTAACCTTAGCCCCGTGACTCCGAAGTTGAGGGGAAGTTTGATTGCACAGCCACATAATATTGCGTAAAGTCGCTAAGAACATTTTTAACGCCAACATTGGGGCCTGGGCCAGCAGCTTCCACTATATAATCGATGAGAAATGAACGTTGGACTTACACCCATATGCTGTCATCCTTACGACTTCAACGTCTAATGTTATGAGCAATTACAGTATGTTGATGTCACATATGTGTCCGGAGCCCAGTCGTATCTCCGAGCACATCGCATACAAGAAAGCTCTATGCTTACTATACCGGGAACTGGGGCGGTGATGAGAATATACTGTTTGCGCTCGTGCGCAATACCTTTACAGGGTGTACCAAAGCTCTACCCGGGAATCACCCTCAAGGTTTGATTCATTCATGCCTGTCACTTCTGAAAGCAGGGGCTGGATCGATCATCGCAACTGTCCTTCTCCGGCAACGGGAGCAACGTGAACGATTCTATTATAATCATGATGACGATGGCATGGCATGCCTTTAGGTCCTGCTCACCCAAGACGCATGTGCGTATGTACTTGTGTATCAACATTTCAGAACAGTAACATACATATGTCAGAAGACCACATCTGATAGGTGATCAAATCGATCATTAATTACAGATGTCTACAAGTCCGAGCCGAGCGTGGATTCGGGTTACTTCAGGTTACTTCTCCAAACCCCCCCTCTGAACAGAGTAAAAAAGCTAGCAAAAGGCTTAGACTTGGGGGCGCTTGGCTCTGCATCACGAGGCTTTGTCAGTTTAAATTAACTCGTCACGTTTAGCCCTCAAGCGCTTGGATAGGGGGCTACCAGGACAAGACCTGGCAAGGCGCAAAGTGCGCCAGGTACATCAATAGCGAGCGTTCATCTATGTTTCTGAGTTTGATCATACTCACAAATTTCTGCATTAATATCATGATAGTTGTCATCAACCACCATCTCAGGTTTTGATGTATTTGGAACGGCGGCTGCACGCTTTTTCTCGAGGAAGCTGACCCTTTTCATGCTTAACACATGTACAGGGCTAATGAATCGAGGGGTCTTTGTGCCATGTGATGAAGAACCGGGGGCTGACGGCCGCTTCTCCCCTTCGCCCTACGAGGGAGCCGCTTATATTTTCAAGGGCTTCGATGCTGTCTGAGCCGGGCTTGCTCTCAAGCTCAGTTGTGTATTTATGGAAAGCTCCCTAAAAGTAAAAAAGGTCCGATCGACTTGGTCCATTAGGAAACATGTTACTCGTGGCCAATTCATGGCGATATTGTGGCAGTACAACGAATTGATCAGGCTCTTTCGTGCTCAAGGCCCTGGCATGGCGACATAGCCTGACATCCTTCGCCAGGGTTTCCAGGTCGTGAGGTCCACATGGAATTTGGGTGCCAAGGGTCCGGGGTCTCTCGGACAATTAAGGCTGCTGACTAAGAGATGCCACAGGCAGACAAGGCCAAATAACGACCTGTGTCCGAAACGTTCCGTTTTCAGACATTCGAGAATGTTGGATTCCGCGCCGCAACTCGGGATCAGAATATTTACCTGTGATCTCCCATGGCTATAGGACGTGCCTTTTGTAATTTGTTGGTGAAAAGTGGACACGTTTGACACTGGTGATGCTGATTCACATGCCCCATCACCCATCTGGGGTTAGTTATCTACTGTTCGTTGTGGACGGAGATACCTGCCGAAGACAACCATGCCTGTTCGTTTCGGCGGGATGGCGAGATGACAAGGCCACCATGAGCTGAGTCGAGCGTCCCTGGAAAGCTGTTGATATGTACTTTGCAAAAGCTGTAAGCAGCTGTGTTTCCATCATGACCGAGCGCGCCAACGTTTGAAGGCATGCTTTGTGGGAGCACCAGGAAGGTGGTAAAGCGTCTGTATTAGAATAATTCACACATCCATGGCTCCTATTCATACTTAACAGCATCATTGGCTATAATTAACTTGGACCTGGCTGTCGCCATGTCGCCAGATACGTGGGGTGATGTGTATGTTGTAGGACAAGGGCAGTGACACTTGGGTATATGGGATGGAGCAAGTAGACAAGAACCCAGGAGCTTCTCGAAACGAAACGACCTGGGGCAGCTTGATGAGCCTAATTCCCGATTGGATCTTGATCAGTTCTCGTTGCTGTGCTATCACACGAGGGTGCCTGTGGAATGAAATAGGAGCCTTGGCGGTGTGTGTGTGAGGGGTGGGGGGATGTGTGAGGATGTGTGGGGCGAGAGAATAGTCAAAGGGGGATGAGGGATCGAAGGAGGAAGGGGCGAAGCGAGGAAGGATGGGCCAGCTTTGAGCAGTTCTGCGCCGGGCTGCTGGGCTCTTGTTTCCATATACCGTACCGGCGGCATCTCTGTGGGAATTTGCTGATCTGACCTTGTCAGGGTTCCGGTGTATAATTTCTGCCCTATAAAAGCAGGGCGCTGGAGATCAACAACACTTTTCCGCCTCTCTGATCTTGTCCCTGCTCCCAACCTTTCTTTCCTTTCCGTCCTTCCTTCTCCTCGTTTCTCGCCCGGAGTAAGAAGACGCATCTTGGTTAGCTGTTCTACCGGTTCCACCAAAAAAAAAAATACGGAGATATGTCAAGCGCAATTTACAACGTGTGTCTCATTTTTGCATTTTCTCTTCTTACCATCTCCTCCGCGCGGACGGTAATCTTCCTGGAGTCGCCGTTGTTGTGAGTAGGGCGGCAATGACTCTTACTGCGAAGGTTCTGCGAGCCTGTTGCTTTACTTTCCCATTTTGACGTTTTCGTGTCATATTACAACCTCCGAGCACGTGTGGCCTGCCAGGGGGCTACTTCTATCTCCAACCCAACCTTTTTCAACGCTATGCTAAATGTCCCGTCCCATCTCACAGCACCGGACTCTACAGCCCACAGGGCCACCTGCCCAAGGCTCCAGCCAACAACAAGCCCATAGCAGACTTAATGAATCATTTGAGACGATCAGACAAGAATTCGATGCCGTGGTATCTGATTTGAGTGTTATACGTAACCAGAGAGACGAGCTGGAATCAAAAGGTGCTTTTTCTCGTCGCCACGCAATATCGACATAGCAGGCAACCTATAACCGATTTTCTTCCTAGTCGCAGCACAAGTAAACGAGCTCACCAAAATCCACCAATCTTTCTATGACCTCGAGGCTCAACACGGCAAAGTCCGTCAGCAATACGAAGACGAAGTAAACAGACTTCGCGCAGAGCTCCATTCCGCACGGCAGGGCATTGCAGCCGGTGCACCTCCACATCCAACTATCGGCCCTGGATCTATCGGGATACCTGGGCCTTCCGGTGCCTCAAATTCCGTACCAGGAATTCAATTGGGTTCAGGACCCCAAACATACAGCAACGAGCCGTATTATCCCCGCGAGAGAGAAAGAGAGCGCGACAAGGAGAGAGAACGAGAGCAGAGGGAACGGGAGCGGGAGAGAGACCGTCTGGAGAGGGAGCGAGAATCGGAGAATCGGGAGCGCGAACGCCCACGAGACGCACGCACTGAAGCAGAGTTCAAACGAAATATGGGTGAACGCGATCCTAAGCGCAATTACGGCAAGGATCGCATGAAGGTCGATCGACCAGGTGTGTCCTGATGTTCTCTTCTGACGTATGCACTCGGGTATTTATTTTCTCGTGAACTTTCAAGATCATTTCAGTCCATCGCTGGGTCCGGGGCTTACTCCAAAGTTGCCACCACCTCCTTCCTCTGCACCTGGTGGTCCAGGTCTCCCACCACCTCAGTCCCTGTCGGCTGCTCATGTACCTTATCCGACAGCTGGTCCCAGCTCGTCAAATGCTCCCGCGCTAGTTGAGCAACCTCCCACCCATGCAGGGACTTTGGTCCCTATTAGTGCCGGTGCCAATGGAGGTTTTCCGGACGACCTGGACCCTCACAACGTGCCAGCTGACCTCAAGAAGGAGGGCAGCGATTGGTTTGCAATATTCAATCCGAAAGTCAAACGGGTGCTCGACGTCAGTCTTGTTCACACCCTCATGCATGAAAGGTACCGAATTTCTTAGACGAGCTGCTATTCTCTTCTGATAGTGTTATAATTCCTCTTTAGCGTTGTATGCTGTGTTCGGTTCTCTGCTGATGGGAAATTCTTGGCTACGGGC